>VALG01006134.1:0-89763 GCA_009835305.1 Ipomoea purpurea
AAGCTTGCGGTACGCAGACTGTACATATATAGAGGAATATCAATCACATTACTTAATTAACAAAATTTTTGCCAAAAAAATTGTATTCTATTTTTACTTTGATTAATATTATATTATTGTCTATCAATTACCTGGACTATAACTATTTTCAAGACGTCACCGTGCAGACGTAACAATCCAGCACCGATTGCCGAGGTAGCCGGTGCGATTAGGAATCGGAGAACTAAACCGTAACACGGTTAAAGCCCACCCAAGATAGTTATCCTGTCTTGCAACGCCATGAAAAGCCCTATAATCATGCAAAAAAAATTTAAAGATTATTAATTGGGGAAAATGCAGCTAATTAACAACATTGGTAAACATGTTCGCAATACATGAAATATATATATATAAATATATATATAATATATATAATATATATATATATTTATATATATATAATATATAATATTTTTGGTTAAGGTGAGAAATCTGCCGTCATTATTTCGAGTGGAATTAACATTTTATATAAATCACACTAGAAAAACTTGACATATTTAACCGGGAGAGTCTTTACTAACCACTATATGATGGTGTGCACTGGATAAACACTAATTTATAAAGACCTAAAACAATTTAAATTTGTCCATAATTGACAAGTGATTGGACTCGAACTTGAAATGTTACAATTACCCAGCTAATATATAGATTAACCAATTATTATGCTATGGACTTGTGTCTACCTTGCAAAGTGGACAAGGGTCCAATACCATGCCGTTCTCTAATTCGGGTGTAACGGTGCCGTTAATGGCACCATTTTCCCTCCACATTATATTGGTATGATGTGATTAATTACCTGTACTGAACATGGCAATACCACCACCTGCCTTGGCCATGATCAAGATAGAGTCGTCTATAATGCTAGGCATAGTTAAATGCCACCTGACATTAAAATTCAACAATTTAATCACCTTAAATTAATGTATATATAAAAAATTATGAAATATATATCAATATGATTAGTACCAGTGTCTTTTAAACAAAATTTATAGTATCTATATTGTACTCAAGTTTGTGTAAAAAGTACTAATGTTGATCAGTATTGAGATTCGAAAATACCTATTGGCTATGAGTGCCCAAATAAGACCAAGAAAACATGCATAAGTATTAGGGTTCTTGGAAAGTTTTAGACAAACAGCTTTCATCAACGACGCGGACGACGGCCCAACATTGGTGGAGCCGCCGGCGTTTCAGCGGCGGCGGCGGTTTCAGTTTCACCGCCTCCGCATTTCCCTCGAGATCTTTCCCATCTCAATTGACGCCGCGCATTATCCGCGGCGGCCGAAATCTGCACCAACCGCGTCCGCCGGAACTCGAGCCCGAACAGCAGCATCGTGAACCACAGCAACGCCTGAATCGCCGCCGCCTGGAGGACGAGGTCGTAGCCCAGCTTCCGTACATGGCCTGCATGAGCGGCACGCAAACGACGAGGGTGTTGGTGAGGGTGGACAAAGGAGAAGGTGGTATTGACCAGTCTAGCCCTCCATTCTTGACGAAGTTAGCCCATATCACCAGCGCCACCCACCACCATCGCCTTGGCCACGCGGTCGGAGCGATGAACAGATAGTTCATGTTGTAGGGGTCGACTTGGCACATGAAATGGAAGGTGAAGAAAGGGAGGATGAAGAAACAGTTGAAGCGGTTAATGGCGCCACAGTGGTCGGGTCTAAACATGTGCCACCACCGAATTGAACCGTAACCTAAGACCATCGCTGCGTAGAGGCGCCATGGCCACCCACCTTGTATATGTCGTACCACCCTATCATTTTTTGGGTTTTTTTCTTTAATAATAATTTTGTCTTCTCCCAGGTTGTTGTGTGGGTGAGTGAATGAATGAAGGATGGTTATATACTGTAACGCCAAGCGACTTTATTGACTTTTTTATTATCTTTTTGAAAGCGACTTTATTGACTTTTAATTTTATTTCATTAACTATAGTGTTTTACTTGTACCGACAAATTTTTGTTATATGATTGTATAAACATTATATATACACATAATATCTATTAATATTATAGAAAAATTCTATAATATAATTACAGTAAATATTAATTACGACAATAAAAAAGTAATAAAATTAAATACATTTAACTCCAACATTTATTTCCTAAATTACAGTAATATTACGAAAATAAAAAAGTAATAAAATCAAATACATAATTTCAATCTTTATTTATTAAATTACAGTAATATTGATTATGATAATAAAAAAAGTAATAAAATCAAATACATATAACGACCCGTATCTCGCGGAAGCTTTGGCATTTAAGGAAGCTTTATCCTAGATCAAGAATCGGCCAAAAAACTTATTTTTTTATTGAATCAGATTGTCTTAATTTGTGTTCTAGTTTTAATTTTGGTAAACAAGACTTGTCATATGTTAGTTTTTTTTTTTTTTTTTGAAAGGTGTCATATGTTAGTTTGGTTATTAAGCAATGTCGTTTTAATTGCTTGTGACATGGGAACATCTTGGTTCATCATGTCAAAAGGTCAGCGAATCACGTGACTCATGTGTTAACACATGCAACTGGTTCTTCGATCTCTTGTCCTTGGTTTGTGGGAGTCTATCCCTTCGGATTGCATTTTGAATTTGCTATAATATTGTATTTCGAATATAGACAAAAGCATACTGTTAAATTTCTAATTTATTCTTAATTATATAATTATTGGTCAACTTTTCTGTTAAATATTATTTTCTCCGTTAATTCACCTTAAAATTGCCGCTAATATTCTAAACGATTGGTAGTCTTAATTTGGTGAATTTAATGTCACAAATTTACAGAATCGATGGATGGATTAATTGACTTAATTGATGAGGAAGAAAATACCTCGACTTTGGTAAGCATTTTGATGGCATCATCTTCTAACACACGTTGAGGGAAGGGAATAAATGCGCGGACCACTTAGCCAATATGGTCAATCAACTGACTGGGGGACGACTTTTCTTGATTCCTCTCCGGATAGTATTACTTCGCTCCTTGAAGCTGATGCCTTCGGGGCTTTCACTTTTAGAGTTTGGTAGTTTGCTTCCCGTGTTAACAGACCAATCCCACCCAAAAAAAGTTGTTGAGGGAAATCAGTTGTTGGTAGATATTTAATTTATAATATCATGCAATAATGACAAACTTATAGATATTCATATGATATCACATAATATTTCCCGCAATATATATGTTTTTGAATGCTACTGACTTTATTACAATGTATTATCTGTTTATAACTAGAGTTGTCAAAACGGCCGACAGGACAGGCCCGCCATATGGCGGGAGCGGGCTAAAATGCCCGCCAAAATACGGCCTAAGAAACCTCAGCCGCCCGCCCTGCCTTAAGCCCACGGGCCTTGGCGGGGCTCGCCAAATTTTAAAAAGTTTAAATTTAAATAATTAATAAGTATATACTAAAATAATCTAGATAGTTTGAATATATATTAATGCATGTGTAATTTGTTTATCATAATATCATAATATTAAGTAATAACTAAATAGATTCAGTGATCATTATTCTAAGAAATCCAAATGAATGTAACTACAGCAACAATATTTCTCCCGGCACTAGCCCTGCATAGTCGCAATATGGCATTTTGGTTTAATGTGGACTCATTGTATGATATTTCAGAGCTGAATTTCCTTATAATGTACTATTAGTTTTGCTATTGCTGCTATGTGTATTGTTCTTAGTTGAAGAATTCGTAAGGATGTCTCTTAGATTTGTGAGGAGATTTTGTTTTTTTTTTTTTTTTTTATCTGGAAAGGAGGGGATACCCAAACGACAAATCAATCTACTCTACGGCCATACTCAGCCTGATGGACTCTTCGCGTGTAAGTTGCACCAATCTTGTCCAGATGATTAACTCCATGAGTTGACTCGGAGGTGCGTCATAGGTACGAAGGCCCGTGCCAGTCACCTGTGAGGGAGATTTTGTATCACGCTTAAGTGAATAAAATGTGTATCAGTTTGTGGAAGAAAAAAAATCATTTTTTACTAATAAACTTTTTTCAAAAATATTATATATAAATATAAAATCAAATTAAAAAATACAATGTACAAATTACCACACCGTAGTAGTTTTTTCAATATTAATAAAATAACACATATTTATAATTATATAAAGGGTGTATATATACACTAATGTTAGTAATATAATCAAGTTCGCAAGACAAATTTAATGTTATAAATTTACTATTGTAACATTTATTTTTTAATAATTTTTTATCATACATTTGGCGGGCCCGCGGTTAGGCAGTGGCGGATAAAAAGCCCGCAAAATATCAAAACCTGACTCCCTTGTTTCAACCTATTGAAAATATTGTCTTCACTGAGGCTAGAGCTCACAACCTCTCATATAAGAATCTAATCTTGATGTCATTAGATCACAAGGTCTTGGCTAATGGCATTTCCTGTAATATTTAATTCCTAGCTTATCATCTAGAGTTAATGTTATGGCATTTGATTTTTAAAAAATTTCAATATATATTCTTTTGGATTGTTAATTTTTAAGAATTGGGGTTTCAATTTTTTAATTTTTAAAATGTACATGATTGCAGGATTATTTTAAATCAATAGCATCTTCATAGTATTGTGCAATTGTCTTAAAGTATTGCTCTATAACAATTATTAGAATGCATCTTTTTGTTCATTTTTTTTTTCATCTTGCAGGTATTAAAACTTTGTTAATATTTGAGTTGAAATTATTAATTTGTCCATATAGTTATATTGTTTAATACCTTATTTATTAGCCTCTAGTGAGGATTGAACTCACAACCTTTCACTTACGAAGCGAATGCACTACCACTATGCTATAGAGGCTAGAATAATTAAAAATAATTTATTTTGCTTTTACACCTACTATCCACTCAATTAAAGAATACTTAAAAAAAAAAAAAAAAAAAAAAAAAAAGGTGAAAAGCGCCTTCAAAATTTTCATTAGAACAATGCAATTTGTGTATTAACTCTAAAAACTTCAAATTAATAATAAATCATTAAACTTGAAAAAGAAAAAAAGGACATGTTACACTTTAATTAAATTGATGAAGTGGAATGCTTTTATTGACTTGACATGACACATGTAATCTAATCTCTTCCTAAATTTGGCAAAGGTTGAAGGAGGATTGGTCCTCCATCGTCTAACAGCCTATAGGTCTATAAAGGAACACATGCATGCGTTATTTTTAAAATTCATGGCACTATTATGGTAGCTAGTGCTTATTTTCTTCATCCAAACAGACAAAGAGATAATGGCTTGGAAGGAGTTGTCTTCACAATAATGTAAGTTTTCTATTAATAATTATTCCCTTTGCGAATACTATTTCATGAATAAAAAATGATATAAAATAAATGTGTTAGGAGAGTAGAGAAGAAATCCTTCCCTTGACTGACATTCTTCGTTTAGCGAGGTCCATAATATTACCATTGATTTCATAAGAAAACAAAATTTTAAAAATTACTTGTTTAATCCATATTTAATTTGTGTGAAACTGTGATGAAAATCAATAGAAAAATTACATTTTTGGTTCATGAGTTATAAAATAATAATGGATTTAATGCATATGTTATATGTGTCACTATATCTTTTTATTAAATCAAGACGACCAATATTAACTCGCACACTTGTCTGGGGTTGCCCAACCCCCATTATAGTTATTTTTCTGAAGCATAATTGACTTGAGTTAATAATATCATATCCCATCCAAATTACGAATACAAAAATGTAAACCACTAAACACTTACTCCCTTGATGTCCCATTTTACATCATAATTGTTTAGTATATATTCTTGGTCAAACTAACTCTAACTCTTTTTTTTTTCTTTTTTTTTTCTTTTGTATTATTTTTTATTATTTTTAAATTTAGATTTTTTTTTTTGTCTAATAATGCGTTTAATTTAGTTTCTAAATGACTATAAACCCCTCATGTACTAATATTAAACTTATAAATAATATCAATTAACCTCACTAATGAAACAAGACACATAACAAAGGCGAATTGAAGTAAATTAAACTTTTGAAAAACATGTGACAACAACTTTTGATAGATCAAAAGTGTCCCTCCAATAACACATGCATGCACTAACACATGAAATTAAATATGTTATTACCTTGCAACTCAAAAAAAAAAAAACAAAATCCTTTTACAATATTAAATATCTCCCATCCTTTGTTTCTGAGGAAAAAACATTTTTTTTTTAATTGAATGAATTTTTAAGCAAACAAAGTTGGCTTCTTTTGTAACAAAAACTCCTGTTTCCAACACTATTTTACTATAATATTATTATCCTTGCTAGGGTGCCTGTTATGTAGGGCTGTTGTTGGTCATCATAGTTACTTTGCTACCACTGTAATAAGCTAGTGCCACAAATCTAGGTTATTAATAATTTCATTATCAAAAATAAACATTAATTTTACAATCTAGGTATGTTACATCTTTGAAAATGTTCCGTACTCTATTAATTAAGATGTCCCATACAGATATTAATTAAGGTAAAGGTCAGAATACGTATATCCGATCAACACGGTAAAGAAACGATTGGTGCCAATGATAATCCTTGCCAAATTAAACAAAAAAAATATATCAATTTTTAAATCTAATTTGCACAGTATCATCTTTATTTTAAATTTTTGAATAAATTTAATATTATTTAATGAAAAATCTTACGCTGTGCTAAGAAGTGGCATGCAGTTTCCCTATTCTTTTGCGTAAATGAATGCCGTCACAGCTGCCGGTAACGCAGACTGTACATATATAGAAGAATATCACATCATTTTAATTACAAAATTTGGCTGAAATCTTATTCCTATTTTTTTATTTGTTCCCTGACATTACGTTATATTAATTGTTAGGTTGTCTATCAATACCTGGACTATAACTTTTTCAAGAGTCCACCGTGCAGACGTAACAATCCGGCACCGATTGCCGAGGTAGCGGGTCCAATTAAAAACCGGAGAACTAACCCGTACACGGTTAAAGCCCCACCGCAAGATATTATCCTGTCTTGCAACGCCATGAAAAGCCCTATAAAACATGCACAAAAAATTAAAGATTATTAATGGAGGAAATAGAAGCTAATTAACAACTTTGGTGAACATGTTGGCAATGACAGGAAATATATTCGTTTTTTTTTTTTTTTTTAAAGAGATTAATTAGCTTTTTGTACTTCAAAATGATAAAATTCAAAAAGCTATTCAAAGAACTTTTCGAATTAGTTTATTGAGAAAATAAATGATACCAAAGAGCTAGCTAACCGCTATTAGCTAACAACAATTTATCAAACAGGGCCAGTCTTGGAGATGCTAACAGATATTCCCCGTTCAAGGGGCACAAAACAAGGGGTAAATATACGTAGGAAATGGAAACCTAGTACTCTATCACAACTAAAAGTCTAAAACATAATTATTGGTATGATGTGATTAATTACCTGTACTGAACATGGCAATACCGCTGCCTGCCTTGGCCATGATCAAGATAGAGTCGTCTACAATGCTAGGCAAAGTTAAATGCCACCTGACATTAAAATTGAACAATTTAATCACCTTAAAATGTATATATGAAGTTATATATAATTTGAGTTAGTTATATCAGATATTGTATAAACAGAGTTTATAGTATCTAAATTATACTCTAGTGTATAGAGATCGAGAATACCTATTGGCTATGAGAGCCCAAATCAGACCAAGAAAACATGCATAAGTATTAGGGTTCTTGGAAAGTTTGAGACAAACAGCTTTCATCAAGGACGTGTACGACGGCCGAATATTGGTCGGAGCCGCCGGTGTTTCAGCGGCGGCGGCGGTTTCAGTTTCACCACCCTCCGCATTTCCCTCGAGATCTCTCCCCATCTCAATTGACGGCGGCCGCGCATTTTCCGCGGCGGTCAACGACGAAATCTGCACCAACCGCGTCCGCCGGAACTCCAGCCCGAACAGCAGCAGCGTGAGCCACAGCAGCGCCTGAATCGCCGCCGCCTGGAGGACGAGGTCGTAGCCCAGCTTCCCGTACATGGCCTGCATGAGCGGCACGCCGACGACGAGGGTGTTGTTGAGCGTGGACAACGAGAAGGTGGTTATGGACCAATCCAGCCCTCCGTTCTTGACGAAGTTGGCCCATATCAACAGCGCCGCCACCACCATTGTCTTGGCCACCGCGTCGGAGGCGATGAACGGATAGTTCATGTTGTAGGGGTCGACTTGGGACATGAAATGGAAGTTGAAGAAAGGGAGGATGAAGAAACAGTTGAAGCGGTTAATGGCGTCGCAGTGGTCGGGTTTAAACATGTGCCACCACCGAATTGAACCGTAACCTAAGACCATCGCTACGTAGAGCGGCGCCATGGCCACCACCACCTTGTATATGTCGTCCCACCCTATCATATTTTTGGTTTTTTTCTTTAATAATAATTTTGTCGTAATCGTTGTGTGTGGTGAGTGAATGAATGAAGGATGGTTATATAGTGTTACGCCACACGACTTTGTTGACTTTCAATTTTAATTTATTTTAATTGTGTAGGTATATTATATATATAACTTTTAACACCTTCCTTCTGTTTTCCAGTGCCGTTTTCGGAAGCAGACAACCTTAGTGGCAATCTCAAACCTAGGGAAACTAGAAAGTTCTAACTAATATGGTATTATGGATGGTATTTTTGTGATATTTTTTTATTTATTAATCAAATCGCCCGGTCAGAAAAGAGAGACAAAATTTTGTGTAAGACCGTTTCACGGGTCTCAATTCGTGAGACAGATCGAATCTTTTATTGTAGTATCTGTTCATATACTTTCTCAACCTACTGAAGTCCAACGAGTCAATATCGCCTCCATTAAGGCTCAAACCCATGACCTCCTACTTGGGAGAGTCTCAACCTACTGAAGTCCAACGAGTCAATATCGCCTCCATTGAGGCTCAAACCCATGACCTCCTACTTGGGAGAGTCACTTCATGCCGCTTGACCACAAGGTCTTTGGCATATTTGATATTATCTAATTTGTTTAATTAGATAATATCAAAAGAGTTTGAAATTTTGGAGATATCATTTCTTATTCTATAACCTCTCATCCATCCTATCATGGGTACAATTTGAACCTGTAAATACAAAATAAAAAGAAAAAGAATTCTATTTTACCTCTCAAGTAGTGACAACGAGTTTTTCTAGGATAGTCAAAAAGAAAAAAAAATCTATGTTGTTTGCTTTGGGCTATTACACAAGAGTATAATTTACTCGTGCAAACGGCACTCAAATAGTGGCGTCATTCTGATCTTTTCTTGTCAGCAAAAAAATGTTAAAATTTAAATTTACCCCCGATATAATAACAATAACAACTACAACAATAATAATAAATACTCGATACAACTAGGCATGTAGCATTTTGATTTGCACCTAGTGCAAATTGATACCTTACAATTTTCCTATTTCATTTTTATTATCATGTTTAATTTTTATTGGTCAAATTAACCCATTCTTCTTCTTCTTCTTTTAGTATTTTTTATTTGTTTTAAATTTTATTTTTAATTGATTTATAGTAATTTTAATTTAATTTCTAAATCCGTGCATAAATTTTATATACTAATAATTAACTTTTTTGAGTACTATTGACTCCATTAGAGTGTAGTATAACCTTCTCTTAAGGAAAGCTGCGCTATAGAGGTGCCAATTGAGTACAAATTGTTTAGCGCTTAAGAATTAACTTAATACTATTTTTTTTTTTTTTGACGAGATTAACTTAATACTATTAAAAACTAAATTATACATAACTTTAGTTAGGTACCATTAATCTAACTAGATTAATAAAATTTTTGTAAACTATTAAACCCTTAATTAATTGTATCCATGTTGATTGAACTTCTGATTTCAATGCTCATTTTTTGAATTATATTGCGTAATGTGCATTGTATTGTGGAATGCTAATTGTTATTTATAGTACGTGCTAGGAAATTAGACACCGACCGGTGGGCAAGGAAATTAATTAGTATCGACTTAAATCAAAAAGGTGATAAATACATGTTTCATGAGTAGTTAAACTTGAAATCTTATATTTATAACAAAGTATTTTGTCTAATCATCAACTCAACTGAAATTACGTCTTGTTTTCATTTCTCAACTTCATTAATAATATTGGGTTTTAATTATTCCAAAATTGACTAGTAAACGATCTATTCGAGACATTACTTGAAGAAATGGAGGACGTTCGTTATACATTTCGAGCTGGCAATTCATATATAGTTTGGTGGTATTTGAAAACAATACAATGGGCATTTATAGTTATGTCATATGCAACGAACTATAAAGATGATGCCGCGTACGTCTGCAATATGAATGCATGCAATATGCATGTCTCCGATGGATTTACATTATATTGTGTGTAGTCCAAGAAATGTGTACCTCGTTCGTGCGACTAATTAATATGTGCATGCCCGAGTTGTATTATTGTATAGTAGTCAATTCAAGCTAATTAAGGGAAATCTAACTCATTAAATTAGTAGAAAACTACTATGTTCTCCATATGAATTTGTCTTTTAATGTGTAATTTCTGATACATTAACATAACATATGTTTTGCATTTATTGATTATTGTTTATGAATTGACTAACCTTCACACATAATTAATACATAACACATTTTACAATGTGAACTTCACACATAACACATATTTAGGTAGCGATTTTCACAAAAAATAATATCTCTTGGTATTAAATTGGAATGCGATTCGATTCCCACCATTATATATTTATATATATACACATACTATACGCACGCACATAATTTGTTCCACTTGCGGAGAACCTGGTATGGGCATTGATCCAATTGAAAATGGTTTTGATTTCTTAGTTTGTGGATTCTGATTCAAAAGCTAACAATTTACTAATTATTTCTTGACTAGTCGTCACTAATATAATGCTCTGGATGGGTTGGTGACAATCGAATGAATGGCAAGCATCATTATTATTAGGAATA
The DNA here is from genome assembly GCA_009835305.1 of Ipomoea purpurea. Taxonomy (NCBI): domain Eukaryota; kingdom Viridiplantae; phylum Streptophyta; class Magnoliopsida; order Solanales; family Convolvulaceae; genus Ipomoea; species Ipomoea purpurea. The sequence goes on from VALG01006134.1 coordinate 10,981, forward strand.
AGGTCAAATAGGCCACTGAACTGCACACCAAAGTGCAATTAGGCCATTGAATTCAAAAAGAATGCAATTAAACCATTGAATAACACAAAAACATGCAATTTAGCCCAAAATAACTTGTTTACCTAGAGTAGCAAGTTACCAATTTCAAAATTAATTTTTAAAATAATTTTTAATAAATAATAATTAAATTAATATTTGAAAAAAAAAAAAAACTGAACTTCCAGCCGGAGACGAATCGTCTCCCGGCCGGCAGTTCTGTTTTTTTTTTTTTTTTTTTTAATTTTATTATTTCTTTATTAAAATTATTTTAAAAAATTAATTTTGAAATTGGTAACTTGCTATTCTAGGTAAACAAGTCATTTTAGGCTAAATTGCATGTTTTTGTGTTGTTCAATGGCTTAATTGCATTCTTTTTGAGTTCAATGGTCTAATTGCACTTTGGTGTGCAGTTGAGTGGCTTATTTGACCCTTATTCCTTATTATTATATTAAGCCCCAACCCTAATTTCCTCTTTGAACGGTAATGCATGCATGCTACTAGAAAACTCATGTTGCACCTCATACGGGCTTAGCTAATTAATGGTTCAATAAGCAGTATTTGGGAGAAAAGACCATTTGGAACCTCGACAACAGCATTGTAAGGATTATGTTTGAAGTGGACAGATTTCTTGTGCGCACCGACATTTAGCCATAGTCATCTTTAGCTCTTCATCACGTTTTTATAGATTTATAATTTTAGTGGTTTTGTTGTTTTGTGTGGTTTATGATTTGTGTTTATAATTTCTGGGATTCGTACGGAATTCCGGTGCAAGTACATTATTTCTCCCATACACCAAAACTGTGTACTTTAATTTCAACTTGTTCTCCTGCATTTTTGTTATCTTTTATTATGATAGTGGAGGGCGGAAGAAGAAAAAGAAGAATGGCATACGTTACTTGCACCATACCATGCTTGCTTAAAGTGGTGGACCATAATCTCCATTTAACAATTGCTTGCACCTGACACTTAAAATAATATAATAGGTGTCCGATCATTAGATATTTCTTAATATAAATTAAGATACAGTTCAATTATCGAACAAGATTCAAGTTTAAAATATGAGTCGTTTAATTTAGTTAATTAACGTTTTCCAATAATAATAAAAAAAAAAAAAGGTGACCAACGACTATTGGGTAGCTGTTAGTTGCCGGTCGTCTTTTTTCTTCTTTAAAGGTGATCAACAACTGTTCACCGGCGGTCACTGGCTTCTGTCATTGGAACCCTGCTACCTAGCTAGTGACCAGTTATTTACGGTGAATAACTGATTATTTGGCTTAAATGTACAAAAATAACAAGTTGATATGTTTAATTGTAACTTTTTAAAAATTCATAGGAATAATTGTTTTTTGATATTAAATTAAAGATCAGAGCTTATTATTTGACCTATATTTTTCTCAATGCAACTCTAATGTTATACCCATTTTAACAACTTTGTTAGACCTTAGTATTTCCATTACTAAAATTTCAATAACTTGACTACGTTTCAATGGTTTTAACCTTTCCCTTAAAAATTCATAAGTTATATCATCATGTGTATTATATTGATTATAGAAAATGTATAGACATCTAAATACACACATAATATTACTATAGTAGAAATGTAGAATACAAACATATTTGTCACGTTGTAATTAAACATTTAAATTAAAATAATTAATAACACTTATCATCTATTAACAGTATCATTTTCTTGATAAACATAAGCGATCAGCTGATCATCCATATCAATTGCATGGCTTATAGAACTTGATGCTTGTTCTTGTAAACCGCGAGGAGAAGCACAACATTCTGCAATTTTGAACGACAATTTTCGGGGGGAAGACGAGGGTTGACTTTACTTTTCCGTGAGTGAAATCATCGGCACACATCCCAGGCCTTTTATCGTATTTTACTTTACTAGACTTTGCATTCATAAATGGATCAGAATGTGAGATGCAACTGAGTCAGTCTCCGATCCAGTAGGCTAATTTGATTTTACAAAAACCATGTTGAAAAACGTGTGAACTAAGCTTTCTGTCGCGCGGCAGCGCGGATTATGGGGGCAGGGGTGGGTGGAGTGCTGCTGGCATGGCAGGCGGCGTAGCTTGGCATTAGCTCATGCATGCTGGGAGTTATTTAGAGATGCCATTATAAGTTCATTTTTAATATGAAGTTTTCAGTTGGTTTGGTAAATTATATATTATTTTAAGAATAAGAGAAATCTAACTAAAAAGTCTATGTTGTCACGAATTCATTAAAAGAGTATTAGTAAGAATCTAATTAATTAATTTGTAATCGTTTAGATTTGAGAATTATGACTAACTATATGTAGTCTAATGATACCTTTATTATCATTCTAAATGAATCGTCTGATAGGAGAATGATATTTCAGTCTTTCAAATACCAGAGTGAAGTCAGAACACAACATGCACTAGTAATCATGAGTCATGATATCACCCCAACCGTACATAGTAATTATTAGTGCATGTTGTGTTCCAACTCTCACTCGGGTTTGCATTTTGTGAAAGATAATGTTTTATACATTATTAAGTTTTTGAACATAAAATTCAATATATGGTTTCAAATTTGTTAATGAAATTTGTGTTTCTATTGGCACCATAGCTTATCATATGATTCTATGTATATTATTATGCATTGTGTAATATTTCAAAATAAAAATAATTAAAATGTTCAATTATACAATTTTACCCATTTTCTAAAAAAATGAACCAAACATACCATACAATTTTATAATACAACCAAACACGGCAAATAAAAATATTTTTTGGAAAAATGACTCGTCTACTTTCCAAACGGACTCTCAGTGATTTACAAATGTCCAATTGTCCTAACTGACAAACTCCAAATGAACAAAATACCAAATCTCCAATTGTTCAAATTACAACATAAAAGTTCAGAAATTATAAGTCAACAACTTGCAATCAGGATTCATGGCACTATGGCAGAGAGGCACTCAACAATCAGTATTTTCATAATCTTGTTCCTGTGCAAAATTAAAACACAAGTTAAATATATGATGATCAAACAAAGAATGTATGTCTAACACTGATAGAGCAGGTTTCATATAATATGTTGTCATGTCATAGCAGCAAACATGAACGAGAAAGAAAGAAAGATATTTAATTAAGAAAAGTAGTTCACAAAGAAATATTATCAGAGGTAGAAGTAGATTGCAGAGTTTGAAGGAAGGTTCCAACTACTAAAATACAATATTTGAAGTATCAACACTTTGCAGAAATTAAAAAAAAAAAAAAAAAAACATTTAGCAGAAATATATGAATTATAAATAAATGAGTACACAGTACATATGGCAAGAATTCAAATGCCCAAATACCCTATAGGATTCAAGCACACTCTAGAATGCCTTTTGAAATCATAAATATATGCCGGATGGGACATCCTAGCTTAATATATATGTACTTGCTCCTTGACCTGTGTGAAGGCCTATATCCTAATTACACCATAAAAATAAATACCCCATCCCCGAATTATGAAATGACGTATTGACCAATTCAAAGCAGGTAATTCTCAAAATCGACCTTAAAATCCTATATAGCGTACTAATGCATCAATCAATCCAAGGTGGCCAAACCAACAATTACCATATACAATGCTCACAGGCATTCACTCTATCGATATAAAGCAATTAACTGAAATTTTTACCGAATTCCTTTCGCCATGACCATAGCACAAACTAACAACTCACGCTTTGCGAGAAAAAAGGGTTGCGTGAAATAAATAACTCAGGGTACTTAATAGAGAGAATTAGCACCATCACCCGAATGACTTTCGATCTAATTGGTGAAGAGATGAATTGACACATTTCTTATTTACTCACGAAACACATGAAACTACATGACAGACACCTTCATATCCTGCAAATCCCTCAGAAAACCAATCATTACGCTTAAAATTCCTCCAAGTCGGAATGGGCAACTGAATCCTCATCAGGATCATTTAGCTTTACTCATTAACTAAAGAGGATTTCTAAATGTTAATCCCCCCAGCTTCAATGTGTCTTTCCGAGGCCCACTAAGAAACGTCGCTCGTGTTTATCTTCATCCTCTGGGAAATTATCCTTAATGCAGATCCCTAATCCAGCCAGCAAGCTTTAACGACCGAACCGATTTCAAGTAGGTCGATACCGCATTCACCAAGTCTCCGGCAAAAATTCTCTAAGCACCAGCATCTAGCTGGAGCTTCAGGAGAGATAGATATTTATCCAAACTTTCTTCTGCATGTACCAAGCAACAGACGCGATCTATATGGCGCCTCCATTCAGATTGGCGAGAATTAAAAAAGATAAGTCTTAAGCACCAGCACGCTACCTTTTATCCCCATACCACGCTCATAACCAGACCTGCCTACTCGCATTACGAGAGGAAATATCCCCAAGCATAACTAATACATCGATAACTGGGTCACACCACCAACTCATAAGGTAATTTCGGAGGTAGTTTCCCTTAAGCTATTCATTTCCGATCCAGTTACATGTCCTTCTAGCCGAAATGTCAAAGCACCTAAGCAGTTTAGGGACTTGCAGCTTAAACATTTTCACATTAATTCGTACTAAATACACCATCGGCAAAAAGAGGTAACCTCAACTAACCTCGACGACCTAATGACCACAATCAACATTCATAAGATTCTCTTCAAGCCTAACTTCACAATACAAGAATCAGAGCTAATATCGTTATGGAGAACGTAGCAGAAACTATGGCTACAAACTTCTATTTATCACAACGGACAGATACAACGAAACATCTGAGAGAAATGGCATTTGACTTCCAGAAACCTAAACATTGAGACAACAATATGCTGGAACTCACAGAAAAGACTACCGATCTATTAGCATAGATTCGAGGCCACAATATGTTATTAATGCCCAATCATCCTACAAGATGCAAAAATCGATATAGACCGAACCATCTCACCGACTGCCACAAATAACAAGGGTCACTGGCAGATGGACACGAACCCTACCTCCCTCTAACGTATCTATTGGTCTACCGGAATCTCGGAAAAAAAGTTACTTCTCAATGAACTGCCCAAAGTCGAATCCACAATTATCCAAATAAAATTCCAAAGCAACAAATCGCGCCCCCAATAGTCTCTTCCCAAGTTTTTTGATGATTAAAAACACCACATACCTGGCAAAAATCCAGCAGGAATATCCAAAGTAAGGAAATGTTGTAGTTGTCGTCACGTGGAACTCTTAAAAAAAGAGCTAAATAATCTGTGACAACAACCAGACCCCCCAAACTATTATACCAAAATTTTACCCGTTCTAAACTGAAAGTGTTATGACAGATTCCAACTTAAATGCCGAATCCGCGCTAAGACTGACAAGGATCTGACCGCCACCGCCCCCACCACATCGACGCAATCTCAAATGGACAAACGCGCAAGGAACCAAATCAAACATGGACCAACCTGAGAAGAATAACAAGACCCGAAGAAAGTATCATAGAGTACTTCCCACCAACGCCCACCCCACCCTTAAACAGTCAAAAAATCCCTATGAGGGGCTAGTAAGTTATAGTGAGATATTAAGAACGCACTGCTATGCTTGAATTTGAAGATGTATGCTTTCGGGAAAAATGGAGATGGATCGACAGTTTATTAAAGAAGATAATGTTTCTTTGTTTAACTTTCTGATTGGAAGCTTACCCATCGAAAATCTTTCGGAGGGGAATTGGACCCACTTTCATAGACAACATGCAGAAGGGTTTCTCTTTTTAGCTTCCCTTACACAAAAAGAATGCAATAAATCGTGCATTCTAAATGTTTTTACTTTTCTTCCGCAACCACTTGACTGACTTACAATTATTAGGTCCTATCCTTGAGTTCTGAATGTACCTTCTTGCCACCACATCAAAGCTCATAATCCTTAGATGCCTTTACAAATCCTTCGGCAACCCATAACTTTACAACATGTTTAGCACGGATCTCTTTATCTTCTGAAATATGCTCAAATATAAAAAACAAGCCTTCAAACTGTGAGGCAGGTGATTGTAAGGATGACAGTATCCTTGAGCATTCCTCATCAATTGTTGTGTTGCCGATGAATTTAGAGCTTCTGCGACATTTTCACTCATCTAGAGTATGAAGTTGGGAGAAATAAACCATGCAGCTACAACAATTGCCAAAGGCAATCTTTTGCATTTCTCAACAATCTGTCTACCAATCATATCGAATTCAGAACCCAGAGATTTGCCTGCCTTTTCATGAATAAATTCCAACTCTCAGATTGATCTAACATTGCTTTTGATGAGAAAAGTTATTATTAGAGCCATACTAGTAGCCACATGTGCAGAGCGAGTAGTCAACAATACTCGACTGCCATTTGCATTATCAGGAAAGCAGGCTTTGACAGAATTCCAGGCATCAGCGCTCCAAATGTCATCTATCACAACAAAGTACCTTTGATGCAATAGATTTTGGTACAATTGTTGTGCTAGCTGATCCTCTTGAGTGCCACACCTTCACAACCCGTTGATTTAAGAAGATCTGTGACCATTTTGTAACTTTTTAATGGTATTGTGAGGCAACAACCCAAGCTTGGATGTCAAAGTGAGAGGCAACTGATGGATCTTCATAAACTCGTCTAGCTAATGTTGTCTTGCCGATGCTCCCATACCTTGAATGGAGACAATTTCCCGTTGCCTTGATGAATGCTGAATTAGCATCGCCTTTACAATGTGGAACTCATTGTTCTTCCCCACCATTATGCTGCTGCCTGTTGGTGATGGGAGGAATCCCCCGCCATCATCATGACTTCAACTCCTCCATCACTACAACATGTGGTAGAAGATACAGCTGCGGCAAATACTGTAGTAGTTGTTTTCCTTGCTTGCAAGGCGGCTGCGACACACTCCACCTTCACTTTGGACAAGTCATTGTGATGGCATCAATGTCTCTTATTGCTTCTTCCAAAATACAACCAAGTTTGAATGAATACCCTGTTTCCCCAAAAAAGATCTGCAATTCCAAAGTTTTCTTCTTTTTTCTTCTTCTTCTGCATCATTAGTCCTTTGTGGTTTTTCCCCAGAAAGACCTGCTTTTGCTGCTAATAACTCTTGCTCTTCCTTTTCTCATCAAGATGTACGATTTGGAATTCTCTTCCTCATAAAGATGTACGATTTGGAATTCAATTTCATCTTCCACTCGGAAAGCCACATCTCTGAGCTTAGTTTCCAAGTCTTTAATGGCTTGGATACCATCCATCCTGTTCTCATCGAACAGCTCTATCAGATCCCCAAGCTTCTGGTGAAGATTTTGGATCAACTTTTCATTGCCGGGGATGAGTTGCTTTTGTCGTACGATAGGGCGAGGCAGATGCTGCAAGAACTCAGGCTCAATGGTCCTCACAAGAGAATTTACAGCAACACAGCCATTCTTCAATTCTCGATCACTTAGTAATGATGTATGTATGTATGTGTATAGTAAGTGTTTGGGTGAATAATGAAGCTTTAATGTAATCAGCAGAAGTAGAAGCGATAATATGAAGTAGCAATTATATTGCTGTGTAGCTCTGCTCAGTGGAAGTGCAATAATTGGAAGACGACAGAACACTTTTTTTTTGTAGACTTAATTAGCTGCTACCCACTTCTGGTTGTCGGCAACTTTTTTTTATTGAAAAAATGACACTTTTTCTCCTGAGTTATATACAAATATCACTTTTTCTTCTTTTTTTTTTTTAAATTATTCACGCAAGTACATTAGTCTCCTCAATTATTTTAAAAGTGAAGATTTTTTCCTGATATATTAAATTGACATTTCTACCTTTAAAATAATATTTATTTTTTATTATCCAACAAATTATTGCGTATACGTAGGGATGACCACGGTTTGATTCAAATTGAACCAGACACTATAGTAATTGAATTAAAATTTTTCTGTTATGATTCAGATCCAGAACCCAGTATTTGAATCGAAAAATTGGATCCTGAACCGTGAACTGACGGTTACGGATCCGGTTCGCGATTTTGAACGTTTTGTTTTAAAATTTTATTTTTATTTTAAAATAGTCTATATTAAACAATAAATATATTTTATTTTTTTTCAGTTCGGAACACATATTGGCCGCCCGGTTTGCGATTTTAATAAACTATAAATATCGGGTTTCGATTCTAAATTGTAATTAGGAAATATTTCGGTTTGGTTGCTATAGTGTGTTTGATTTGAACCAAATTGTGTCATAATTTGTTGGGAAGAAAAATAAAGAAATATTTATTTTAAGGGTAAATATATCTGATGAGTATAAAATCACCGTAATGCAATACAGTAGAATGACAGGTTTGACCGATTGTAGAATATTGACGGGAACCTCTTAATTACAATGGTCTCAGTAGGTGAAAAGTCGTTCTCAGATAATAAAATGCGTATTTATAAGAACATAGGGAGCAGCACCTGGCCATTCGGCATGGCGGGCACGTGGCGTTCATGCACCGCGTCCGGGAGGCGAAAGCATGCAGCGCGTACACTTGGTGCGCTCTCTGAAGCAGCAGGACCCTGCCCGACTGCTTGTCATTCCGATCATACGTTTCGAGAGGCAAGGAGCTCCGAAATGCCCGGCCTCCACAAGACGTGGGAGCTCGGGGAAAACTGCACGCGCCGTTGATCGGCAGCCTGGCGGACACGGCTGACGGGCTGGACGACCGTATACGCAGGTATAATCCCCATCACAGAGTCCCCCCCAGTCCGGAGCCCGACGGAGGTCAGAGGAGGGTTCAGGATGATCACTCGCCCAACGGGTTCGCGGCGGTCGTCTAGGTTAATCGTAGGCTCAGACAGTGCCACGTAGGGGTCTCGCTCGCCACGCGTCGCCCATCCACGGGCCTCGAGATCCAGGCCCTAGCGTCCTTTCGAATTTTCGTTTTCCCGCTTCTCCTTCCTATAAAAGGGGGACCTTGGGGCCCATTTGCTCATTTTCGCTTCTTCGGCAAACTCCAGAGGTTCCCCGTTGTCTTCACTGTTCCACCGACTGCCTCGATCACCCCAGCGCCTTCCACTATTTCTCTGACCGATAAGATTCTATCTCTCTTTTACGATATCGCTGTTACTTCTAATTTTGCGCCCCAGAACTAGGCTGGGGCCCGACCCGGGCGGTTGTACAGAAACGCCCATTCCCCCTCATTTTCTCTTTAAGGGAGAGGATGTCCAGTTCAGATAGCCAAAATATATCTAGCCGGGACTACGTGGCCGAGGATGAATCCTACTCACGGACCAGCTCCTTGCGAGACACCACCACCAGCGAGTTCATCGACCGCTACGCCGTAGGCCGCTCACCGCTCGCTACTGCCGAACGTAGCCCTCCAAGGGAGTCCGACGCACGGGGCGACCTTGAGCGGACGACGCGGACCGGTAGAGAAGATGGCGAATCGAGCTAGTTCCGGGTGCCTAGCCCAACGAAGACTGGGCCGTCCGACCGGGGAAGTCACCCTGGATAATCTTTAGCGACAGCATCGGTTCAGGGAAGTCTCCACGAACGGTCGTCGGGCCCTTCGTCCCAACCTGTCGCCATCCTCACACGATCGGCTCGCCGAGAACTTTAGGGACCCGGCTCCAACTCCTGCTACCAGTATGTAAATTGTGAACATTTAATATATAAAATTCTGAACATTCAATATGTAAATTGTGAATATTGAGTATGTAAATTGTGAATATTCGGTATATAAATTTGTGAAAATTCAGTATGTAAATTGTGAACATTCAATATATAAATTGTGTATTTATGAACACAGGTCTACAAAATAATTTTTCCATTACTTGCTTAGTCCTCAACTAACCTTTGTTTAGCTTTGTGCATCAGACAGGCGATTCAAACCGTCCACCCTTCGGTTCTTGAATTGTATATTTTAAATCATATCCGACTAGTTTTAGAATTTGATATTTGATATTTCAGGTTCGGTCAGTTTCATTTCGGTTACATTTGGATTTTTTAAAATAAACTAAAATTGTAAACTTAACTTTAAAACTAGTCGGATATGATTTATTTAGGTTACAAAATTGTAAACTAAAATTTAAACTTAACTACAAAATGAGAAGTCAGGTTCGGGTCAGCTTTTCACTTTTGAACTAGAATTTGATATTTTCTTTTTGTTCTGAGAAGTCAGCTTTTCACTTTTGTTTTTTTTTTTTTTTTTTAAAAAAAAATTTCTATTTCATATTGTGTTTTGTTTTATTTATTATTTATTTATTATTTTTCCATTTTTCTTTCATAATTACACCTATAAAACTCTTCAAAAATCACACCAAATATCCTGGGAATGCCTTTAGTTTTTAAATTATTATTATTTTTAATTTTTTGTGACCAATTTTACCCACTATATTTTAATTATTTCTTTATGTATTACCATTCTAAAAATTATAATTGTAATTACAACAAAATGACAATGTTTAAATTACAACTTACAAGTTACAACTTATGTCTTATAAATGTCCAAATATCCAAACTGACAAACTCCAAAATGACCAAAATACCAAATATAGAAAATTACCGATTTGGTCCCTCGACTATGAGGATTTCACCAATTTGGTCCTCGACTATCAAATTACTCAATTTGGTCCTCGACTATGACATTTTTACCTGATTTGGTCCTAAGTTTATTTGCAAGTCAAACCTAAAGGGCAATTTTGAGATTTTAAAAAAGGTATCTTCATTCTTCTTCCCTAAATCTAAGTCGTTTGTTTTCATATAGATAAGTTATTATTTGTTTTCGATAGCAGTCGCAGCTTCAATATGCAACCAAAGTGTGTGAATCATCTTCATCAAGCTATAATAATCGAATGATGTTCAAAAAATTTGATGCCTTGTGCCAACATCATTTAAATTCCAGCTATAAGCATCTCCATTTTCGAACATCATTCGATTCTTATAGTTGGATGAAGATGATCACTGCACTTTTGGTTGCATATTGAAGTTGCGACTGCTATCGAAAACAAATAAACCTATTTATATAAAACAAACGACTTAAAATTTAGAGAATAAGAAGGAAGATACTTTTTAAAAATCTCAAAATTGCTTTTAGGTTTGACCTGCACATAACACTTAGGACCAAATCAGGTAAAAATGTCATAGTCGAGGACCAAATTGAGTAATTTTGATAGTCGGGGACCAAATTGGTGAAATCCTCATAGTCGAGGGACCAAATCGGTAATTTTCTCTACCAAATATATATCCAATTGTTCAGATTAGAACATAAAAAAGTTAACAGTTACAAGTTCAAAAATTACAAATCAACAACTTCAGCAATCAGGATTCATGGCACTATGGCAGACAGACACTTAGCAATCTACATTCATCATCTTCCTCTGCAAAGTTAAAACACAAGTTAAATATACGGTGATCAAAACAGAGAATGTGTAACATTATATAGAAAGAGTCAGAGAGCAGGTTTCATATAATATGCTGTCATGTCATAGCAGCAAACATGAATGAGAAAGAAAGATATTTAATTAAGAAAAGTAGTTCACAAAGTAATATTATCTGAGGTAGAAGTAGACTGCAGATTTTGAAGGAAGGTTCCAATTACTAAAATACAAAATTTGAAGTATCAACACTTGCAGAAATATATGAATATAAATATATACAGATTGAGTATGAGAGTGCACATCAATATTCAACAACTGAGGACACGTACAATTCACATATACACATACATATTGGAAGAATTCAAATGCCTAAATATTACACACTCAACAATCAACCTTTTTGCGATATATATATATATATATGATATATATATATATATATATACCTATATATATAGTATTATATAGGACATAGGCGTTCTATGGAATGCTGCAAGAGAGAACTAAAAACCATCCAGCGCGCCACGTGTCCTTTGGTGTATGTAAATGGGTTATATGTGTAAGTAGTTGGTGCACTTATGCAAATAAAAAGTGCATGTAAAATGACTTACTTTTCATCTACAAGTGCATGTAATTTTACCTTGTTAACATTCATTGATCCGATGCACCTAGTTTCACCTACAAGTGCACATACTTTTACCTAAGTGCACATACTTTCACCTACAAGTGCACCTACTTATAACTATAGGTGCACCTAGATCTGGACACGTGGCGCGCGCTGTTCTCTCCTAGGCGGGCAGTTCGCACCTGAACGCAATCCTATATATACGATTAGTGCTTCTCATGCTGTCGGTGTGGATTCACCCCCTAAGGTATGCATAAAATGCACCAAATAATGTTCGATAAAATGCATCACAATAAAATGTATCAATGCACTACACACCAAAAAAATACACACACTTTACCACACCTAAGTGACCACACAAAACTACAACCTTGTTAAAATATGAGACATTCACAGATAGGATATGAAATCAATGCATGCCTTGATTGTTGATTAGTTGTAGCTGTGACAGTGTTTTTACAAGCATTAATATAGCCCAGTCTTTCATAATAAGAGTGAATTATGGATTATTCGGCCTCTGGGTATTGATTGCTACAGTAGACCTATTGATTTAGCTATATGGATGGATTGGTCTATTAAGCTAAAGTAGCTTGATACCAAGTATTTCATCAGTGGTATTATTAGAAAATGTAACAAAAAAATGAATATTAAAATCATTCTTAGAAATCTCAGATTAACTTAAATATATGTATGTCATGAATGAAATTCTCAGTGAAACAACATCTAATTCTCTCATACTATAACATTTGATACTGGCCGACAGAAAATCTCTTATCATGTTGAACTCGCTCATTTGCAAGAAAAGAGATATTTCAAGGTGTTTGGTTAGAGCGAGGGAAATGTGTACGTGGGTAAAAAATTTGCGTGGGAAAGAGAATTGCAATCGTTAATGGAGACTGAAATTATTGGAAAATGAAGTGATGCAATCTTTTAATTTCAGTGTTTGGTTTATAGGAATAAATATTACTGGGACTTTCAATTCCAATGTTTGTATACATGGAAATGAAAATGAATAGGAGTTGTCATTGTAAAGTCCAAAACACCAATTGTTGCTGTGAGCGCATCAATTTTAGGGGAAAAAAGGGGACAGGGTAAATTTGTCTAATCATTAATCTTTTTTTTTTTTTTTTTTCTTCTCTAGAGAATCACATGGAATTAAAATTCCATAGGGGGCAATGGAATTTTAATTTTCATGAAATGAGGAAACTTGCAATTCCTTCCCCAACTAAACTAAAAAAAATTAGTAGCCTTTTGGATTTAGATGGAGTGAAATATATAGTTTCCTCCAACCAAACGCCTTGTTAACTTGTACAAGGAAGACTGAAATATCAAAAAATGTTGTACACTATTATAAGAGGGTCATATAATATGCCTATCATACGCAAATATGAAAGAGAAGCTATTTAAGAAAGTTCATAAAAAGAATTAATGGTCTGAGAAGTAGACAACAAACTTTTGAAGGTTCCAACCAATAAAAAATACAATTATTTGAAGTTTAAACACTTGCAGAAAATAAGAGAGGTCGCACTGAACATTCCAACTGAGGACTGGGGACAATTACACATACAATACATATTGGGAAGAAATTCAAACTGCCCAAATATCACAACTCAGTATCGCCTTTCAACTCAATCTTTTCTGCTATAATATATATCTATAATATATACTATTAGTATTACTTATATAGTATATATAGTCTAGTAAGAGTAGAGAGAGAGAGAGATGAGGAGGCATAATCTTTTCTTTCTCTTTTTTTTTTGCTTTTATTCAAATAATATACTCACCAAGGTTCATATATCTCCAAGTTCATAACATCGTCATTCTGTCATGAATCATTGAAAAGAAATTGTTACGACATGATGAAACTAAATGGAAGTTGAAAAGGAGAGTGAAATAAAAAAGGCTAAAGAGAAAGAATACCAGAGAGAAATCATCCGACTGAGTAAGTTTTTCAATGACAACCATATTATCATTTCCATACTCATGTTGCTGTTCTTGAATTTCCTTTGCAGAATCCACCAAACAACTACGACACCACATCAATTGATTGACTTCAAGTTTAGAATTTCTGCAAAGTCAGCCGGGATCTTTACCAATTGATGACACAGGCGTAAGGAGTAGGCGCTCAAGATTTGGAAAATGACATGCCACTTGCTTCCCAATGCTTTAGATTCAATCTGAAATCAATTTCCAAATAAATTAACTGGTCGAAATTCTCCTTCTCCAATAATTTCCACTCCTCATCAATGCACTTACACTTGCTTAGCCTTAGCACCTCAAGTTTAGGCAACTTGCTAAGAATATTAATTGCCTTCCACTCAAATCTCATGTACGTAAACCTCAACCTCATAAGGTTTTTCAAGAAAACAAGGTGGTTGTAATCACCAACGACGGAAGCTCGAAATGATATGTAAGCAAGAAGATGCAGACACTGGAGCTGGTGTGAATACGGGCAAGGTTATTAATGCAACCATCACTCCAATCATATCCACCACATAGAAGCTCTACCTTCTTTAGGTATGGAATATTTGTAAATAATATCTTTTGTGCATTGATCAGGAGCAACCCACCAAATGCTGTTCAAGTTTTGATGAAAATATGGGAAAACCTCTCAGACCATAGTAAACCACTACTCCAAATAAATGTAGTTGTGGGAACTCTAAAAAGCTCATTTCACCAATACTAAAAGCTGAAAGTGTTTTGAAGATTCCAACTACAAAATGGAACTGATGAAATCGTTAAAACTCGCAGCGGCGAAAATATGCATCTCAAATGGACAAGATACGCCATATCACAGTCAATAATATTATAGAGTACTCTTAAATAGGTCGCCAAATTTCAAAATCTAAAACTGTATTCCCCCATCTTGGAAAATGGAAGATGGATCGACAGTTTTTAAAAGAAGAATATAATTGTTTTGTCTGTTAACCAGTTTGATTGGATGCTTACCCATCGGAAATATTTAGGAGGGTAATTTCGACTCATTCTCATGGATAATATGCAAAAGGTTTTCCTTTTTAGCTTCCCTCACACAAAAAGAATGCAATAAATCGTGGATTTTAAATGTCTTTACTTTTTCTTCCACATTTACTTGGCTGACATAAAAGAATTAGGTTCCTATCCTTGGAGTTCTGAATGTGCCTTCTTGCCACCATGACAAAGCTCATATCCTTAGATGCCTTTACAAATCCTTCGGCAACCATAACTTACAACATGTTTAACATGGATCTCTTCATCTTCTGGACAATATGCTCAAAATATAAGAAAACAAAAGCCCTTCAAACTGGCGAGCAAGTGATGTACCGACTGGATGACAATACCTTGAAGCATCTCTTCATCAATTGTGTTGGTTTGTTAGATGACATTTAGAAGTTTCCTTTCAACATTCTTCCACTCATCTAGTGATATGAAGCTGGGAAAATAAACCTGCAGCCAACATTGCCAGAGGCAATCCTTTTGCATTTCTCAACAATGGTTCTCCCCAATCGCCTCAAACTCAGCTAGCCAGATTTATTGCTGGACTTTTCACGAAATAAATTCCAACTCCTCAATTTGATCTAACAATGCTTTTGATGAGAAGAGTTATTAATTAGAGCCAATACTATAGCCACGTGTGCAGAGCGAGTAGTCAACAATACTCGACTGCCATTTGCATTATCAGGAAGCAAGCTTTGACGGAATTCCACGCATTCAATGCTCCAAAATGTTTCATCTATCAAAACAAAGTACCTTTGATTTATCAATTTTTTGGTATAGTTGGTGTGATAGCTGATTCCTCTTGAGTGCACTAGCTTACACCCCGTTGATTTAAGAGATCTGTGAGCATTGTAACTTATTATGAATAATTGTGAGGCAACAACGCTCGGATGTCAAAGTGGAAAGCAACTGATGGAGGTCTTCATAAACTCGTCTAGGCTTAAGGTTGTCTTGCCGATGCTCCATACCTTGAATAGACCCCGTTGAATAGAGACAATTTCCGTGCTATGAATTAAGCATCGCCTTTACGATCTGGAACTCATTTGTTATTCCCCACCATATTATGCTGCCCTGATGGGCTGGGAGTGTTGATGCGTGTTGAGATGAGGAATCCCCCGCCATCGTCATGACAAATCCTCCATCACTACATGTTGTAGAACGTTAGTTTTTCCTTTCAAGCGCGCGACATACCCATCTTCACTTTGGACAACTTTTGGTGGATGGCATCAATGTCCTCTTATTGCTTCTTCCAAAATACAACCAAGTTTGAATGATACCTTGTGGTTTCTCCCCAAAAGATCTGCAATTCCTGCAAGTAACTCATCCTCATAAAAGCTGTACGATTTGGATTCAATTCATCTTCTACTCTGAAAGCCACATCTCTGAGCTTAGTTTCAAGTGTTTAATAGCTTGGATTACCATCCATTTCCTTTCTCATCAACAGCTCCATCGATCACCAAGCTTCTGGTGGAGATTTTGTATCAACTGTTCATTGCCAGGGATGAGTTGCTTTTTTCGTACGATTGGGCGACGCAGAGGCTGCAAGAACTCAAGCTCAATCGTCCTCACAAGAGAATTTACAGCAACACAAGCCATATATTCTTCAATTCTTCTCTAATCTGATATGATCTGAGCTAGCTTCTTCTCACTTAGTATGTTGTGATAGTAATTATTTTCCAGAGATAAGAATGACAGCCTCAACATCAAGCGCAGCAACAGAATGAAGAAGACGTGCTTTGGTAGACGTCTTTGGTAGACGCCTTTGATAGACGCGTTTAATAGACGTCTTTGGTAGACACCCTTCGTAGACGCGCTTGGTAGACGTCTTTAGTAGCGCCTTTTGGCAGTTATAACTGCTTCTTTCTTATCTCTGTACTCTGTATATAAGGCTCGTGTTGAGCTTCCTTTTTTTGGCAGTTAATCAATTCCCTTTTCCTCCTTTATCTTCCATCCTTCTGCTCCAACTTCACAACATGGTATCAGAGCTCCTGTGAGGAGTCTCCGTCTAGAAGAGAATACCATGGCAGCGTGGCCATCAATCGGCCAAACGGACAACTCCGATCGATAATACAACAGGAGGACCGGCGATTGGAAGTCCGCGCCAAACACCTGCTTCTCCAACTCTTCCGAGTGCGTCAAACACTACTGAGGTATCTCTCGATTCCCAAGCACAATCGAATCCGTATTTTCATGCACGCTAATGAAAGTCCAAGCCTTGGAGCTGGTATCACCAATTAGAAGGCCCAACTATCATCCTTGGGCTAGGGCTGTGTCCTATGGCGCTGTCGTGCAAGAATAAGGCTCGTTTTTGTGGACGGCACCATCACTAAAACGCTTCTAAAGATGACTCGCAGATATCCATTTGGATGCATGTAACAATATGGTCGTCACTTTGGCTAATCGGATTCCCTTATCCACCGATGATCGGTCGTTAGTGTATTTCCAACAAGATTATAATATTTGATTATTTATATAATTTAAACCGAATGTTTTACGTATCTGACGGTAAATATGTTACCGGAAATATAATATTAGAATAAGGATTGTTGTGGGAAGGTATAATGGTTGTATTGCTTAGTATCTCGTATAAAAATACATTTCCCCTTTTTGCAGGTTGAGGAGAGTCCTATTTGTATACCAAGGTCCTAACGGTAACAACAGTATGACATAAAATGGGGGAGGCTGAGCCCTTTAATCTCTCTTCATCAATGGTGACTTGATTGACTTCTTCATGACAGTACAATGACACCCGTTGAAATTTCCGCCCCGTTTTGAGTGTTCCATGTTCGGTGCGGGTCAAATACTGCTGGTATGATCGCGGATCGAGATGCTAGTACCATTATCTGTCGAGTATCAAAACTTAAACTACTTATTTGTTCATAAAGCTATTTAGTAAGATCTATATAGTTAGTTTGTATTAATTAACCCCCAATAATTCAACAAGAAGTACACACTGATAAACAGCGAGATCTTTTTTGATCCTAAATTCCTTTTTGACACCCCCTTTAACCCAAGCTAGGTCCAACAAATAATTCAACATAAAACAAACGACAATGGTGCGTTAAAGGTAGCTGAGACGATTATTTTCAAAAAGAAAAAAAAGCTAGAGCACGATTTTTTTGTACATACAAATTATGAGATAGTATATTTTAATTACTGGTTTATTAAGTTGATGTATATAAGAGTTGAGTATTGATTTTCCCTCACTGAGATTTTTTTACAAAAGAAAAAAAAAAAAAAATGAAACGACAAAAAAAGAGAAAGCAAATGGATTATATGATATATATAGAGCGTAGTACGTCATATATATATACCATGTGCTATATATACGCTATAGTATAGTAAGACTACGTATAATATATATAGCCGTATATATATAGGGTCCCAAGAGAACCACAGATAATGTAGGCATTCCTGTCTGTGTTGATATGCTTACTTGAGATAGACAACTTGGTGGTTTATTGTTAGCTTTGGAGCACCCATATTTCGTGTACTAGGTTGAGTTTATCCTTTACTAGCCCGACAATTTTTGCACCAAAGAAAAAAAAGAAAAAAAAAAAGTTTCACGTAAGTAAAACAATAGGAGAGCGGAACAAAAGATGTTGTAGTAATGCTGCTTGAATCAGACTCCACCAGTATGCCTGCATGATGGATTACAGCCAATGGAGCGTTCAGAAAGAAGTCATGAGGGGAAGGTTCTTAGCTGGTTGGAATATTTTAGCAAAGAAGCGTTAAATAGGCCCTCGAAGTTTTAAGCTTTAAAGAGTCAATTAGCCCCTACAACTTTTAGAGAATGGTGTAATGTATACACCTAGTTACAGGATTTAGTTTAGGTGCAAATGAAAGCGCAATAAACAACGGTAGACTGACCTGCGTATCACAGGTGTCATTAAGGTTCAAGTCACCTGCTCGGCGAACGATTCTCGCGGCAGAGGAAAAAAAAAAAAAAAAAGAAGTGACCGGCGAAATTTTCAGCCAAAACAAGTGATCGCCCTGCATCGACCGTTTGTCTGTAAAGCCGGTCACTTTTTTTTTTTTTCGTTTTGTGGCCGCGAAATTGCGCCGGTCACTTTTTTTTTTTTTTTTTTGGCTCGAAAGGTGGCCTGAGACCGTAGAATGACATGAGATAGGGCAGGTCAGTTAATTTGTTTTTGAACTTCATTGCATCTAAATGAATTGTTGATGGAGTGTTAATTACACCTTTAAAAACAGTTGTAGGGGTCTAATTGACTTTTAAGCTAAAGTTCGAGGGCCTATTGACCATTTTCCCGAATATTTTTTGCCACCTTCGAATCATCAGGATACCAATACTCCCCTCCTGCCGAGTTTTGAATTATTCTTCTTACTGTCCTCTTTGGGTGGCTCCCTCCTTTACACAGTCAGTCATCCTTGACTCCTTGACGATCGGTTAAACTAGCTATCCGATATTTGATGGGCTGGCTCTACCTCGTCTGACTCACGTGTTGCCGATTGTCTTTCTAAATTAACCAACTTCTCTTGTTACGACTTCCTTTCTTGACCACTTGCACTCGCTCTACTCTTTTATCCAACTGGTTTTTCTAACGATGTTGCTCGCTCCAACCCGTGACTGACTTGATCACTCCACTTCCTCTGGTAGACACCTTCTTATCTAGAACGCTATTTAGAGTGCCTCATTATACCCAGTCGAGTCCTGATGTGACTGGTCCGACTCCTTCAGTCATGCCATTTTCTGTCCCTTTTTTTCGTTTTATTTTGCCTTCAGCCAACTTGGTTGTTCGCCCTTTACTATGCTCCGCCCATTGCCTCACCAGTTCTCTTGTTGCGCTACTGCCAACCTCAGTCTTTCAGGCCCAGGTTCATATCCCATCACTTACCAAGTCTCAAACGGGCTGGATTATGAGTTTATATATTGGCGGGACCCCTTTATCATGTGTGTTGATTGCTGGGCTCGCAATTTACTTCCACAGTAATTCTATGAAGGGGATCATGTGGACTTAAGAATTAAGATCATTAGTCTGACAAAACTGGAATGACCTAAGTTTTTTTTTTTTTTTTTTTTTTTTTTTTTTTTAAATCAATATAAAAATGATATAAATAATTTGTTACGTTTTTTTCCAACTTTTGCATCAATTTCCATCTAGCCTTCATCTTTTTGGGGACTGGGGGAGTACTTTAATATAATATGATTTAAAACCTTTTGGTTATCACTTTTTTATAAAAGATTTTAGTATCCCATCTATGATATAAAGCTTCTAGCTTTTTCATTCTTTTTATGGCCGGCGAATTGAACTATTACATTCTTGTTTCGCAATGCGTGGAAAAATTTTCGGAAGGTGATAAAGACGAAGAAGAAAGAGGGCGGGTTAGATATATGGGGATGACTGAATATTACGGATATGAATGAAGAGCTCAAAGAAGCTGCTGAGAATTTTCCGACTCGAGACTCATCGGTAAAGGCAGCCATGGATACGTATACAAAGCTTTCCTCAAACATGGCGTCACCGTCGCATAAAGAAGCCGTCTTTAGCGTTCCAGAAGCTCTCTGACAACTCCAGCCTCGAAAACGAAGCGCGTATACTTTCGTCGCTGCCGCCATGTCCGTACGTCGTCAAGCTTCTCGGGACGAGTCGTTGACTCGGCGGCGAGAACGGAGGATTGTATCGTCAGAAGGCACTTGCCTAACGGCACGCTTCCACGACCGCTCTCCAGTTGCACGCGGTCAGCACGCCGCCGGCGTGGGCTCCGCGCGTCCGAAGCATCGCGAATTCGGGTCGCACCAGCTCGGTTTCTCACGGAGTCGCCGCCGGTGTACCGGGACGTCAAGTCCGCCAACATCCTTGTTCGAGCCGAGCTGGGACGCTACGCTGGCCGATCTTCGGGCTGGCGATCAGCGACGACGACGACCGCTGAGTCGACCGCCGGCACGATCGGGTAACTTGGACCCGTGTTACACCCGTTCCCACAGCAATACTGAGCACGAAACGACGTGTTCAGCTTCGGAGTTGTGCTGTTAGAGATGATTTCTTGCCGGAAAGTGATTGACGTGACAAGATCGCCGGCCCGCGTCGATCGTGGAATGGGCGAGTCACCTCATCCGAACACGGCCGGCCACTCGATATTTGCGACAAAAGGGTTCACGTTCCATGGTACATGGAACACACCATACGGCAAATCCTCGGCGTCGCCTCACGTTGCGTGTCGCCGGAGTTAGAAAACCGGCCGTCAATGGAAGAAATCGTGACCGAGTTAGAGAATTGCATTCTTGAACCGGCGAGATTTCCATTATGGGTGAACATTCTACGAACAGTAACGTTATTAACAAGACAAAGAAAGATGAACAGTTCAAGAAGAAAACGTGGAGTTCATGGTGACGCCGACATTTCACGGGGAGAAAAAGTGTTGGTCAGACAAATTTTAGCAGATACGACGTTAGAGTAAGATGACAGGAAGGAGGTGAGGATTTTGAATGGACAATGGAGTCGGTCCGAGTTGAGTCAGCTGAGTCAGGGTGGTCGAGTTGTAAAGCGATTCAGAATAAAGCAAACGACATAAGATATTCAACCTGAAAAGCATGCACTCCAAACACAAGATTCCCAAAAGTTGGTGAAAGTGGGAATATATTTCAGAGCTTTGAATTTTGTGAAGTGTCATTCCACTGTTGATGTTACACTTGTTTCCATGTTTTTTTTTTTTTTTTTTTTTTTTTTTTAATTATATGCACTGATGATTGATGATTTTTGTGACAAATGTTATATTAAATTATTAAGAAATAATTTTCTTTTCCCGGACTAGCTCAATTAGTTTCTCTTAAAATGTCATGAAATCTCGTAAAAAAGATAAAGACTCTTTATACATAAAGTGCACAAGCAAAAATGGACGAAGTGGGAACCGGACCTGAGAACTTATGGGACGTGTTCTCTCTTAATAGAAAGCAAAGCTATTAATTTTTTGAGATTAGTCAATCAGTTGAGCTATATACACCGAAAATATAGCATGAGTTATTTGGCAACCAAACTAGACCTTAAGTTTATGGGCATGGGTTTTATTATCAAGACTAGAAGAAACAGTCTATGTTATTCATTCTCATACTTTGGAACAACATTATCAGAAGTACAAAATGGCTATCACTCCCAGACTCATTAACAAAAAAAGACCAACCTAACACTCCTAGATTACAATAACAAAGTTCATGGAAAAATCCAAGTAGCAGGCATGAATGACTATAATTGAATTCAAAACATAACCCTAGTCTTCATATTCTGTCTCTTCATCATCATCTTCATTGTTGCCCCATACCTCCATCCATCTCCGACATCATCCGCTCCTCTTCTGTTTCTTCGCTATCTTCTTCGTCTTCGTAAATATCTTCCTTAACGGGCCAGGGTTTTTTAACAACATTCAGGTTGCGGGAGAAGCACTGGAACCTTTACGCTGTGTGACTTTTGCAGGAGGCAGCTTCAAGTTTGGCTTTGACCTGCTGCTTTGTTTCTGAGCCTTCCCATTTCCACGTTCCCAGCATAAGCTCCTGATCACTCTCTTCATCCATCTCATTTTCAACGGCAGCAGATGCAGGGGGTTGAGCATTCTTGGCATTCTCGTCTGGGAAATGACCCGGATGTTCTTTCCTCAAATGAAGATTGAGCTTGTATTCGTGATGTAAGCTTTATCGCACCCTTCATATGGACAGACGTAAGGGCGGTCGGATGAAGCTGAGGCATATGCTCCTCCAGAAGATTTTGGTGCTTTGGTCGGCTTTTCTATATGCTGGACATACTTTGCACTTCTGGTGTGCCGTTCTACAGAAATGTTTTCCTTAAACTGATTATATTCAGATTCCATGGTCAAAGGGATTATGCAAATAGAAGTGTATTTTGTGTGTCAACATTGGCAAAAAGATACTTTCACCATAAAATGAGTCTCAAATACTGTCTAGAAAGAGAGATACCAACCTTCTGATGAGTAGTTGAAATGTGATTTTTTAGCTTGTACTCATGCGCATATCGCTTTCCACATTCTGGAAATGGACAGATATGATAGTTTTCCTGTGAATGTGTTCTCATATGTGATTTCAGGTTGAAATCCAGCGAGAATGCCTGCAAAAGTTACGAAACAACATAAAATGGTCACACGGCAATCTAGTAAATAATGTCACTATATCTATCTTCCCGTAACAGCTTCTGTGCATCATGCCCTTGTTTGAATGCATACTATCCTTTGCATTTTTTATCGAGTTCTCCAGAATAGCATATAAAGAATATTTCACCATTGGACTAATTGATATTAACTAAGAAACATAAAATAAGGGCTTTAACAGAGAAAACAAAGCTTGTTCAGTAACCATATGGTCAGTATGCTGCTGCCTTATTAATCCAACAGTAAAGGTCAACAGCATTTGACGATAAATAAAAATTACCTTGCCACAGCCCTCACTGGACATACAAAAGCCCTCTCCCCTGTATGAATAAGAAAGTGCCGCTTCAGCTTTGAACTATCCAAAAACTTCTGCAAATTTAGCTTATGATTCAGTCTTGAAAGCAAGGAAAATGGTGGGACAAACCACCCCCCACCCCAACATAAAAGACTATTGTGGATGGAATGTCACTATAGATTCAGCTGAGAAAGATAGTCAATAGAGGGACTTTTACCCTTGCAAAATGGATTTTTCTAAGAAAACAAAAGTGATACCAGCAATTTCACAATTGCTTAAGATGAATGCAACAGCACAAACTACATTTAATATTACAGTAAGCTAATTATGCCAATCCTCTGAAACGCCTAAAGATTTTAAATGCAAAATTGCTTAGCATAGAGAATGCTCCAGACATAATAAACCGGTATACCTTTCCACAATTCTCATAGTGACAGATATATTGTCTCTCTCCATGGATGTGAGAATGCTTCCTCAAAGCTCCAGCATCAATAAATGTCTTTCCACATCCTTCATAACTGCAGAGGAAGAGAACTTCAGTAGCTGGCTCTGGCTCAGCTTCTGGAATTTCTGGCTCTATCGGCTTCTCCTTTAAAGCATTCAATGTAGCCTCTGATGAAAGAAAATGTGAACTAGTACTCAATAAAAGTAGATTCCTATCAAGTGCATCTAACCAACCAATCACATGGTGTATAAACCATTAACATCTATGACCATCCACCAGTAACATTTTCAAGAATAGTGCCAGCAGGGACAACCCAACCAAGTTAGTCAGCCTGTTAGTACCCACAAGGTTAAAAGTTCAACTCCCGGGAACGACCTATTGGCCTTCTAGGTTTGATTCAGTCAACTATGGGCAACCTAGGCTGGTTTACTTGGTTTACTTGTGGTCCATTGTTGGCTAGGGTCACAGTGCAAGGTTTACCTAGAACACACTATCGGGTACTAGTGGATGCAGGTTTCACTCATCATCCTAAAAAGGAATAGTGCAAGCAGCATAATGTATACAAAGAACAATGAGAACTAACCATTAACCCATTTTAAAAGCAAGCACTTCCCACCAGTTGCTA
Source organism: Ipomoea purpurea (assembly GCA_009835305.1). Classification (NCBI taxonomy): domain Eukaryota; kingdom Viridiplantae; phylum Streptophyta; class Magnoliopsida; order Solanales; family Convolvulaceae; genus Ipomoea; species Ipomoea purpurea. The sequence goes on from VALG01006134.1 coordinate 35,417, forward strand.
CAACATCTTGTGGCACCCTGACAGAAATGAAAGCAGTGAGCAACACAGTTCACTCCAGAAGCCAATTAACAAGACCAGATGGAAAAAAAAAAAAAAAAAGCTTGAAGATTGCTCTATTAATCTTTAAACTAATGGAATGAGAAACGTTTAGAGATCACCAAACACTAGAAATGATACTAATACGTCGTAATAAATTCCACGAGGCCCTAAAACACACGTTCTCGCCATTTTGGAGCAGCTAAGTTCTAAGTAAAGTTAACTTTCCATTCAAGGATGGTGCAAATAGGAGCTATGCAAGAGATTGGTGCAAAATATACAAAATCAAAGACTTTCGCAATCAAATCAGATAAGAAATTGACATTCTTTCTTTCTGTATTTTCATTGGCTTACCATTCCTTGAACCATTTGGTGGGGAGCTCTGGACTTTGCGATGGGGCGCCGGTCGAAAAGGTTGTGAAACGTCTGAGCCTCCATCTAATCAGACACCGAGCCGGTGGCCGATCGATTAACTCTTCTACGCTATATATATCGTTGCGAATTAGGGTTAGGAGCTTTAGATTTCGATTTTCAGGATCACGAGTCGTGTTTACTGGTGAAATTCGGAACTTCGAAGTTTGTGAGTCTGCTCTGCCATTGTAGTTTCTTCCGGACCGGACGTGAGCGAAGATTGAAGAAGAGGCGGTCCGGTTCACAATAAAGTTTGCAACTTTCGATTACAGAAAAGTTATGGGCTTGTAAATAATTACACAAAATTTCGGGGGTTTCACTCTCAAATTATTGCATATTAATTAGCATATAAATCCATGGAATTCCTCAATTCCCAATCTGTTGGAGCGTTATGCATCTGTATGGTGCACACGGTTGCAAAAATGATGTTGTTTTGACGTCTGATTAAAAAAAAAAAAAACAGTTTCAATTGTAGTTAACGGACGTTATGTTGTGCATAATTTGAATATATAGTTCATTTATTTTGGATATACAATTCATTCGTTCTGGAATATAGTTCAAATTATGCACAACATAACGCCGTTAACGGCAATCGAAACTGATTTTTTTTTTTTAGTTGGACGCGTCGTTTTTAATCAAAACGATGCCGTTTTTGCAACCGTGTGCACCATGCATGCGCACACGATTGCACGGCATAATTTGCGCAATCTGTTTGGGTGGGTTTGTGTTTCATCATTTCATTTCCTTATGGCCCTTTTGGTTCACGTAATAGGCTTGAATGACATAGTATCCCAGTAATATGCCTATTTCTTTGTTAGTAAATGTTTGTGTTCTAGGAATAATATTCCTGGTAATAGTACATTCCCCCGAATAAGGTAATGGCTCCCCTAATATTAACTTATCCTGAGTTTAAGAAATAGATTTTATTTTATTTTTTATTTTGCCCTTTTGCTTAACCTATCTTTCTCTCATCCTCTCTGATCGGTCTGATTCCTTGCCATCTGATTCCTTTCCCATCTCTATCAATCTTTGCAATTTCTTCCACCATCGCATCATATTAGGCTTTTAGTTGCAGAGGCATACAATTAATTAGAAAAACTGTTGAGACTGATTTTACTCCATGCATACCTTCAGGTAGTGATTAAGGGTTTCCTTCGCCACTAAAAGAAAAAAAAAATATAACACTCATACAAATACGTTATGCACCCTAATCATATATTATAGCTCTTGCAAGAATAAGCTCAAAGAATGCATGCAAGTCAGTTATTATACAAAATATGGTAATTGATTTCTCATAATAATATTATGATGTGGACACTAAAGATGAAGATCGAAGCTAGCCAACAAACAGAAATTGGCATGGCAAGCTAAGACGTGTACAACAGTACAAGCTAAGGTACGGTAAACATGTAAGATGTTGTTCCCCATGCATGCATGCATGCTGTTTACGTGATTGTCTCCTACCTATTTCATTATATTCTTCTTCAATTATATTCATGCTATATATCTACTTTTATTACAAGCATCAAACTCCCATACTTTGATGTCTGCGTTTGTCTAATTGTCTGTCGTCCACTCAAATAAAACACATGTCGTTACGACAGTACTAAGAAATAAAGATCAGAAGATGACCATAGCAACCAATTAACAAACCCTAGCTGGCTGACAAGAATTAACCAGGCCTTTTGCTTCAGCAATCTGACATGTGGTTCCCCATTAGTGTACGACACCGTTAAGTCGGAGTAAATATGTAATTTAGTTGTTTTTTCCCTCCCTCGTTTCGAAGTACCAGCAATGGACAGCGGTGGAGAACCACAGGCCCGTTACGGGAGGGGCTATATGTGCACCATTTCGGTAATTGAGGGGCAAGATTTACACCACTCATAATTCAGGGGTGACATTGATAATTGACATATTATAGAGAGACATTTTTTACGATTTTCCCATAAAAGTATATATATGGTCCAAGCTAGATATGAGGTAGCTTATTAGGCCATATTGTTGGTTTCCTTGATTTAGGTAAACATCCTTAAATCATATAGCAATGTAGTTTAGTAAGTTTGGGCAAAGGAAAAATGACTTCCTAACTTGTTTTAACCAACTTCATTGACACACTCCAATCGGATGGCATTGCATATATGTGCTTTCTGATCTATTATATTGATAATAATCCACTTTCCCAAATTAGAGAAAATTCTGAGGGATCGATGATATGGGTTTGACCTTATTTGTTTTAATTTGATACATAATAATGCTCAAAATTTGACTATCATATTAAGTTATAATTTATTTGGTTTAAATGGAATGGTATCATATGACTTTATTCCCTTCAAAAGTCTATATTTCAGTTAATTCAAAATGTCATGGAGTACAGATCTAATTAAATACATGATTTTTGAATCGTGAACGGCGCACAAGGAATCTGTCTACGGGCATAATTCCCACACTGCCGGGGAATCTCTTCTCCTAAATATTGCTTACTGAACCCAAATCCACTGAGGCTCAAACTTATGACCTCCCATTTGAGAGAGTCCTTTCGTGCCACTAGACCACAAGGTCATTGCACCAAGTTGCTTCCCCATGTGGGAGGTAGTGCGTTTGAGCCTCATTGGAGGCGATATTGACTCTTTGTGCTTCAATAGGTTTAGAAAGTAGTTATAAATAGATACTGCATTGTAAAGTTGTAACAGAGTCAGTAGTTACATACTCAAAATATATAATATATAGATATATATATAATATAAGTGATAAAACCTTCTTAGTACTTAACAGATCCTAACTCTCCTATGGAGTTCAAGTCAATTGGTAAGTACCAAATACTTCAAGCTCATGTTGTTAAGGTCTTCTGGCGGATTGTCTTTAATCATTTGACTATGATATGTATATACATCAATGGAGTTAATAGAGATCCCCCATGTTTTTTGGGAGCTAATTATCAACTAAACTGTTAGATATCTCACAGAGAGAGCACTATTTTTTTTTTTTTTGTTTCTATTTTGTTTTTGGAACAATTCCAAGATTTATCAATCAAATTTAAACTTAAGTCCTATTTTTGGACATTCTCTTTCAGATGCACTCTCTCATATTATTCAGAGGACTCTTTAATCTAAACTGCCATATAGTTAGGACCAAATGCATGAACTATTCCAAATCCCCTTCAAACTCTATATTTCTGGTTAAATCTAAATAAAAACAAATCATTTTTTCCTTAAACCCCTCTGAATCCACCCATTAATTAAAGACTTCTTTAAGCTTAAGAAGGAATCAGACATAAACTTCCCTTAAATTACATGCACTCCTACTCATTTTCAATATATTACATACTATTACTACTTCTGTCCTTTAGATGATCTCTCTCTTTCCTTCAATTCTTGTATGCATTCTTATGAGAAAGAGTTCTATGCCATTGTGTTTGTGTCAGTTTTCTAAAGCTCAAGACTTCTGAGTTGTTGGATTAATGATAGTAAACCCATTTTTCTTAATCCATGGAAGCGTCAAGAGGGGGGTGGTTCCCTTCCTGATTTTACTGTTGTCTCTCATGTGTTTACTGTAAGTAAATTTTTAAAATGTTATTATATATTATTGCATCGTTTAAATCGGTTTAGTGTTGATGGTTATTTGTGATGGTGAATTTCAGTGGCAATGGCGATGGATACGACCCTCTAGATCCCAACGGCCACATCACCATCAAATGGGACATCATTGAAGGCAATGATGCTAACCAAGTTGTAAGATTTTTCTTTTTTCTTTTTTTTTTCGAGTGATGAGGGAAACTGGCAAATCACTTGGTAAATCCCGCCTTGTAGTTCTAATCGGACCACAAGGATGTAAATCTGTCTAGGTTGTCTATAGTTCTAGGAGTCGAACTTATAACTTTGTGACCCTAACTGACAAATGAGGTAATAAACAGCCTAGGTTACTCAGTTGATTAGCTCAAAAAGGCCGATAGGCCCTAGGAGTCGAACTTTTAGCCCTGTGGCCTTAGCCGACAAAGGTGATAAACCAACCTAGTTGCCTATAGTTGACTGGCACAAGAAGACCAATAGGCCGCTACTGCTCGGAGTCGAACTTGTAACCTTGTTGTTACCAAATCACCAGCAGCCTAATCAACTTGGCTGGGGTTGTCCCAAGTCAGTATGGTTTTGTCTACATGAATTGCAATTCTATGTTTCTTTCATCTGTTTTGTGCTTTCTCAAATCAAGGCTAAATGTTGGAGTTTTACTGCAACTTTGTAAGAGATTCTGTAGCTGAGTTTACTTCAATTCTCTGATCAAATTCTAGAAATTAAAGGTACAAGTAAACAAACTTTTATGTTTTGGTTTGTAGGTTACAGTGTCAATTTATAACTACCAGCTATACCGCCACATAGATCATCCCGGTTGGAAGCTGAGCTGGCAATGGCGAGGCGATGGAGTGATTTGGGATATGTGGGGAGCTGAGGCCACAGAACAAGGGAACTGTTCTGCATTCAAGTCTGGGCAAAGGCCCCATTGCTGTGAGAAGGAGCCTGTTATTATAGACCTTTTGCCAGGAACCCGGTTCAACAAGCAGTTCTTGAATTGTTGCAAGGGAGGGGTGTTGTCATCCATGACTCAAGATCCCGAGAAGTACTTGTCTGCCTTCCAGATGAGCATCGGGCGCGTTTCCAGCAAAAGTTCCAATGGTGCTGCTGCTGCTGCTCCTCCCATTCCCGGGAACTTCACTCTGGGAGTCCCGGGCTACACGTGTGGGGAGGCGTTTGAGGTGCCCCCCACCAAGTTTGTTGAGGATCATGGCCGTCGAACGACTCAGGCTGTTGGTATGTCACACTAAAAGATTGAATCCAATCAATTAGCTAGTCTAACCATATGTTCTCTCTTAACTAGGTGCATAAATCTTGTATGTATGTATAATGCAGGAACATGGAACATAACATGTTCTTACTCCCAGTTTCGCGCCCAATCCTCCCCGACATGTTGTGTTTCCTTGTCTACATTTTACAACAAAACCATTGTGTCATGTCCGATCTGTACATGTGGATGTGAAGGCAGCCCGATCAGCGAAATGCTTGAAGTAAATTAAACCATCTGTCATCTCTCAATATGTGTCTGCATTTGGAAGATCAGACATTCAGACCACATTTGTTTGTTCTTTTTCTTATGTTTTTTGTCGTTTTGCCTGTGTGTATTATGTATTTATGTGGTCGTTTGGGGCGGGTGCAGGGCGGGCGAGCAGCCCCCGGTGGTTCAGCTGCAGCACTACGAGCCACCACAGGCGATTGTGCAGTGCACGAAGCACATGTGCCCGATAAGGGTCCACTGGGCATGGTCAAGCTGAGTTACACACAGCACTGGAGGTGAAGATCACGATCACAAACTACAATTTCGCCCAGGAACTTCAGCCAGTGGAACCTCGTGGTTTCTTCACCCGAATCTGGGGAATGTTACACGGGTTTTCAGCTTCAACTACAGGACTCTCAACCAGTATGGCGATAATATAAGTAAGCCGGATTATATTTCCCTACATTCTTATCAGATCATATCAAATCAAACGGGCTGTCTGTCTATATTGTTGAGCATATAGTCATTAATGTGCAATCCAACTATCAGCTTAGGCTTTTAGTTGAGATGGAGCACATGCTTCAATTTGGTATCAAAAATTTATATGACTGGTTTTGCTGCAGATGACACCGGGATGTTTTACGGGATTCAGTATTACAACGACGTGTTGCTCCAAAGCGGGCGAGGGTGGGAATGTGCAGACCGAGCTGTTGATGAACAAAGATCCCGCAACCTTCACTTTCAGGGAAGGATGGGCTTTTCCCAGACGGATTTCGTTTAATGGCGAAGAATGTGTGTTTCCACAGCCTGATGATTATCCAAGGCTCCCAAATTCTGCACCTCCACATTCTTGCCTGCTGCAATTCTTGTTCCTGCTATTTTTAGTAACATTTGTGGTTTGAAACATTAAAAAAGATTCTTGAATCTTGATATGTTTCTGGGTGATTTTAAGGATTTGTAGAGACAGAAGATCACTAACTGGTTAGAGTTATGTTAAGCAGAGAATCTTTGCTGCAATTGATTTAAAGAGATTCTGTTTCTAAAAATATGGCATTACAATAAGCAGAAGTACACAAGGGTTTTTAATCACAGCTTGAACATACACAAAGTGGAAGGAAGAATCATGCTTGAAACCAATCACCTCAGGCAAGCAACTGCCAGGTGCACATGAAAAAAGATTACTAGCATCGTCGACAAAGAAAAAAGGTTTAAATGATACAACAACAACCGAAATTAGAGTTTCTATGTGAAGCTAGTAGCAAAGGCAAAGCAGTCTGAGAAGCACGGGATTTTGGGGAGCTAATCATATCGAACGCAATGGGTAACTCATCGGTGTCAATGCTGAGGAACGGTCAGCGGATGTTATGGAGGTTTCTAGCTAAAGAATGGTCAAATTTGCAGTTGGCCCGAGATGGGTTCATGGTCGGAGCCAGCTTCCTTGTTTTTCAACGACAGGTTTGCAAATTGTTGGTCAAGATCTCTACTTTTGGCGCGTCGATGCCCAGAAGATGGCGGTTGTTGATTTGCTTGTGTTTTCTGCTGCTGGTTACAAGGCCCGAAGTCGCCCTCTTTCTCGCTCTAATACTTCTTGCTCAACTGCACATGCCATTTACACCAAAGTTATTATCTTTGCGAGTCGAGATAGATAAAAGCTTACAAACTTTACGAGTTCCCAACAACTTTCTTCATTTTCTGATGACATAACAATAATGACCAAAACTTGACATTAGATACATAATGTATGAAAGACAAAGTACTCCACTAATAATATTCTTCCCCGAGAAAACAGCAAGCTTAATGTTGGTGTTATAAATTTAAGATTGGCCATGATCACTCAACTGGGCTTATAATGCACATGGGCCAAACCACACTAAAAGATTGAATCCAAACCAATTAGCTAGTATAACTCAAGACCTTATAAACCCATATGTTCTCTTCTTATTTTATAGATGTGGGACTCTTAACAGTTGGTAAGCACCAATCTTACAGCTACTTTTCCAAGAGGTTTAAAAAGTAGAATTAAAATGTGATACAAATAGAACAGGCATCGGAAACTGTATTAGATTACTCCGTTATTTTAGATATAAGCTCAACAAAACATCATAAAGCTTCAGGATGACCGACCCAGTTTTGTATAAGAAGCATCGTGTACCCAAGTTATCAAATAACAACAAAAAGACGAAGAAACTAGAAGTAATTACCAATACTTTATTAGCTGTTCTTGAGCTAAACTTTCTAGACGCTGCTTTAGAGCCTTTATCTCCATGTTTAAAATAAGATTTTGCTGGTTAAGGAATTCGAGCTCAGCAGAAACTTCAGAACCTTCAGCCTGCAATCGGAGAAAAGAGTGGCATCAACAATCTGAAATCTGAAATAACTTAATCAAACAGTAAAAAAGAAGATGATAATAATAAACCATTTCGCATAAACTGTATCTTCTATAGCTGATGTGAGTACATGCCTGTAGAGCTTGACATTTCTTTCCAGCTCAGCTATGTATTGAAGCTTCCGAACTCGTGAACGTTGAGCAAATTGCCTGGAGAAACATAGCATTTCTTAAGTTAATTGAGATGCAAAGTAGTTTTCGAGTCTTAAACATTCACTCTATTCTAGTTTCTTTTTTTCTGGAAGAACACAATGAAGGCAACATTATTGCAAGGCAAGAAGACTCGTCTAAGTAATGCAATGGTTTTAGTCATGCACTATGAAGCACAGAAATAGATATACGAAAAGTGAAGAACTGTATGAGAACTCAGGAATAGCCTAATACCTAGGAGGGGGCCAGGAATCTCTATTCCCCTTGCAAGGGGAATAGGTTCATTCCCAATAGAAGTTTCTACCAAACAAAGGAATAGGCCTATTACTAGGAATGTTATTCCAACTGTATGAGAACTCAGGATAGCCTAATACCTAGGGGGGCCAAGAATCTCTATTCCCCCTTGCAAGGGATAGGCTATTCCCAAGAACATTGTTCCTGGGAATAGAAGTTTCTACCAAACAAAGGAATAGGCAGATTACTGGGAATGTTATTCCATCCAGGCCTATTACTGGGAATGTTATTCCATCCAGGCCTATTCCGCGAGTGCCATAAGTTTCTTTGGGATTTCTTGTGATGAAACTTGGCAAGGGGATTGGGGGTTTGCTTAGATGAATTAGACATACTGCTTTGCATGTTTTGTATCTGTTTCCGAGGAAGAATTTTTGGCGTGAGGAGAATCTTTTTTTTTTCCGCATAGCTTTTTTGAATCAAGCGGGCCAGATTCAAACTTGATCCTGCTTCTCAATTGTTGGGGACGGGCCCTGTCAGCTTCTTGCAGGGGACATTGAACAACAAAAATTTTTCTCTCGGAGAAGGAATGCCACGTGGGTTGAGCGATTCTGTTGGAGATGCTGCCGATTCTTTGTGTTTGCTCAAAGCAATAGAATCTGCATAAAAAGCAGCATGCCGAGCATCTCTTATGGAGATCAAATTCTTGGGTTCCCCAAGAAGGGCTGGGCAGTACGTTTCTGAACTTGCTATCATCTTGAACTATATAATCCATGTTCGAAACATTAGCGGCATCCAAATACGCAAACGAGTCACTAGACGAACGCCGATGAGCTCCTCTACGGACGGGAGTGTCCGGCTCATTTAAGAAGATCATCAAGCCAAGACGGCTGCTCCTCTATCAAAAAAGCTCTCAGACGAAGTACGCATATGGTGTGAATTTAACTCCCTCGGCTTTGAAACACCCTTTTGTGTGATCGTCGGGACATAATCAATGTACGATGGGGATATGCTCGGAAAGGACTTTTAGGAGGCAGTAAGAGTTCTTCCCATTGTACATCACATTTCTGACACTAGACGGCCCCTTAGAGTTTGCCATATAAACACAAACAATTCCTGCAACAGAACAACATAAAATGAGAAACGAAAATCTACAGAATCACATAGAAATAACAAAATCAGAACATTATTTTACTTGTTAAAACATAGTCCTCATTCATCAAAAGAGCTCGATTTGAGATCTGGCAATCCAGAATAAACAGCAATAAACAATAAAAATAAAATAAAGCATTGCCACCATCAAAATTAAGGCAAGAATAACCTTAGAAAATATATAAAACATACACAGGTAAACTCTTACACTGAGCATCAAGATCAAAACTCTATCAGCTTCATAAACGAAATCAATACATGTAGAAATGAATCATGTTCATAGCAAGTACTAGCTGCTAAGTTCATTAAAAAAAAAACCATTATTTATAAGCTCATTACTGCTTAAACACAAGTTCCTCTAAGATTTCAGCTTCTTCTTGCAAACTCTAATCCACTAAAGTTGTTGATTATTCCAAACAACTATGCATATTCAAGAACAAAAACCATTTTTACTCAAATCTCCAATCTAACACCCAAACTTAAATCATTTCCAAAAAATAAAATTTGACATTCCCTTCGCGGTTTCCAATAATCACCCAAAACCCAAAGATTCAACATTTTCATCAACCCTTTTTCCTTGATTTCAGCCACATTTCCCAGGCGAATTAATTGAAATATAAAAATAGGGGAATGAATATAAAATACCTAAACAAATCGCAGAGAATTGGCTTCGATCAAAAATGTAAATCTTCCCCTGATTGCGATCTCAGCAATGTGAACCCAATAAAAAAAAATGAAATCCCGCAAAATCTAAAAGCTCAAAGGGCTCTTCAGCTCTGCTCTTCTCAGTGTCGACTCTTCCTCGTTGACATAGAAACTGTTGACGGGACCAAACCGATATGTTTTTGGAAATTTATGTTTTTCACGATCCGACCCCTGAAATTCTTTGATATCTGCGAAATCCCCGTACTGTGTTTTTTTCCCAATAGAATAAAGAGAGAAACAGCTCAGTGGAGTTATAAAATGGAGGGATTTCCTCTGCAATTACAGCTCACTATTTACTGTCTCTAATTATTTATTGCGTAAAAGAGGATTGAAGTGTCGCAATCAATGTGATAGTGTAAGGTGAGAGTAGCTGGCTTGGCTCCCCATTCTCACTCTGCAAGTGGGCTGCTGTTGTATGAGTATATCACAGATTTCTTACAGCTCATTCTTATAGTAGACTCCATTTCTGGGTTTCCCTTCATTGCACTTTCTCTCTCAAATGTTTTCTGTTTTGCAACTTTTTTTGCCCTAAATGTTACACCTATTCTTGGAGCTCGTAACATTTTTTTGGAGAGGTCTGTTGTTCTTTCTCTCATTATGTCAGGATTGTTTTCATCAAGATTATATATATGGACTTATTTTTCGACGACCGAAAAAATCTGCAATCATTATTCGAAGTGTGCAATGGGTAAACTTTGTATTGTGATTCCAAACAACAAAAATATTAGATGGGGTATGCAAATATACATAAACACTATACATTAAAACAAAATAATGATAAAAATGTAAAATATGATTCTAGGTGGTAAAAAATTAATGGGTGCAATTAAGTTGATAAATTTAGAAGAGATGGGCAGTTTGATGAGCAACAACCACAATTTGTATGGGGAGGGGGCCAGCTATAGGTTGGGGACCCCTCACCACTTGCCATTTCTTTCATCTCTCACCTGATCTCATTCACATCCCTAATCAGTATTTGTCTGTCAAAGATCTTTGTGTCATATCACTAATTAACCTCTTCTGTGTTGTGCGTGTGTGGCCTGGCATCTCCTCACATCCCCACCTCCACCAAACAACATATCATATATGCACACATGGCACCCGAACATAGCTCAGTGGTCAAAAAGTTGAATGTGAGTATAGTATTCAACAAATACTCGGATTCATCCCGAAAGAAATAAGTCCTAGAAAAAAAAAAAAACAAAGCATTCAAATCTCACGTCACTAAGACACATCCCGTAATTTATCTCCTCTCACAAAATTCAAGGACATAGACATGATGAGCCCTTAAATTTGAAGTTCAAACTTATATATGCTGACATGGCTCAATTGTTATACTATGGACCTTCAGTTAACACATTTTGTACTTACTGCAAGTATAAAATATGTCAACTATAAATACAGAATATGAAGGTTATTTTTGGACCAAGATCTACAATGCAAGATAGACCCTAATCCATGGTATAATTTGCCGACATGGCTAGCACTTGTGTACTAATTTGGAGCATTCTTTTCAGATGCTTGCTTCAACAAGGCATCCATTCACGGGGACCAGTCCTGTGCAATGCCCAATGCCTGCTGGAATGGATCCATCAAATTCATAGTGTTGGAATAATTGTACTGGCCGCTCTATCTATTATTAGCTATATCATTTAAATAACGCCGTTCAAAATTCAAAAGCCCATTTTGACTCAACAGCCAACATTATTATAAGATTCGATTTCTAGTAATTATAACCATTAATCTACTATTTCGTACATTTCTAACAATTATAACAAAATATTCAACTTAGTACACTACTGTTTATGGACATTTAATTAATACCAGTCAAGGAGTCGTTTGGAAGCAAAACTCTACTAGTCTATAATTGCTTACTATAGTTAAGAATGTCTATAATTCACAAGCTCAAAACTAAGAGCAATCCGTAGAACTAATAGGCATTATTCTTGAGAACGCCACTATTCCATCTAAAACTCCACCAAAATGATAATGGAAGCATTTGCCATGATTTTACATAACTCTCATCAAGATGCTGCATCCCTCGGGCTCCTTTAAACAGGCTAACAGATATACCATCTTAAACACTTAAAATTTCATTTTGCAATCACAAGGTTTGAATTCTTGGAAAATCTTTAATTTCTTCCCTGCAAATTTGAATGCAAAAATTGTTAGAAAACAAGACAATGAACTAGCAAAGAAAATTTGCACTTCTGTTGCTCATTACTTGGTGTATTGCCTATCCTAGTTCGTAATAAAAGTGAGTTAATAGATATGATTCTGAAACAAGAGTAATAATCTAGTTCCTATAACAGTAAAGCAAGATTGTGAAAGAAAGAATCCATCAACATCAAACGTGGAATGTTGTAAATGGACAAAGATAACTTGAACCTTCAAACTAGAAGGTAAACACATAATTGTTATTAAACTAGCTAATGACTCTATCACTAAGTCCTTCAGTTGGTAGTTATGCATCACTATCAATCTATCATGCATTCTTCCTAATTTGGCAAAAGTTGACTGCACATCATCCAGACATCAGAATTTAGAATTTCAAAGGTTGAAAAGCAAACTAAGATATTTACTCTAAAATATCACATTTCACTTGGGTGAGGAAAGGGTGACTTTGATCTTGCAACTGGACACTTAATGCTTTTATCCTTGACTTCAAGAAAAGAATTTAGAATGAAACAAATATAAAGATATGAAAGGAAAGACATCATACTTGGTCAGTTCCTGCCCTCCACATGGGTGCTTGGTACCTTTCATCCCCTTGAACCATTCCTCTGTTCCGAGGGCGGGAATTGCTGATCTCCGTAATTTGGGTAGTTCTGCCCAGAGGAAGGTCCAGTTCCACGCCACTGGCTTCCAGTTGGTCCTTGTCCAAAATGTCCACCTTGGGTTTGGCCATAGTTTTGATTCTCTCCTTGGAAGGCCCTCTGCTCCCTAGGTGGTGCATAACCACTTTGATCAGTTTGAGAAAGAACCTGATCTTGAGTTCTGCCCTGATAGTTATCCAATCCACCAGGGCCATTGCGCACTGGCATAGAACCTCTTTGACTTCCTGGTGCACCATAGTTCTGTTGGAAACCATAACTCTGTTGGGAAGGTGGAGTCTGAGGTGAGCCATAAGTCTGCTGAGGCTGACTGTGCTCTGGGCCAATGTTCTGCCGAGGCAGAGGATTTTGCTGGTGACCGTAATTCTGCTGAGGGGAGTGTTGTTGACCATATGTCTGTTGAGGTCGAGGACCCTGTGGTTGGCTGTAGTACTGTTGAGGTGAATGGCCTTGCAGTGGCCCTTGGTTCTGTTGAGGGGGAGGACCCTGTGGTGTGATGTTCTGTTGAGGTGGACCCTGTGGTGGACCAAAATTCCTCGATCTCTGGCCATCATATCCTGAGTTGCCTTGTTGATATGGTTGATTACTCCTCTGATTTCGACGTCCTTGTCTCCCATACTGTACAGGTGGAGGTCTCTCTATAATCACTCCATTCATATACTTGTCACCTAATAGTAGGCTAAATGTAAGCAAGCCCAATAAAGGCAACAAAGTACTACAATCTTTCTTGTACATATTAATAGTAAACACAAAAAGATGCCAGTAAATAAGGAGTAATAATTTCTACCTCCATACTCTTTGTTTACTGGATCAATATAAGAATCTGGTAGTATAAAGACTACTCCAGGCAGACCTGATAGAAGCAAAAAAGTCAGATCCAAACAGAAATAATTCATCATTTTCCACAAAGACAATCAAAACTTGCCTACCTCTAAACTTCTCTGATGTTTCCTCTGAACATAGGACCTGAAAACCCTGGTAAGTTGTCGTGCTTAATGCATAAATCTTCTGTTTAGCCTCCTCCACACTGCAACCATTCAGTTATACAAAAATAATCCTAGCAGGTTATTAAAATATCAAAGTCGAGTATCAATTTATAATGCATTCCAAGAATTGGGTATCCACATATGACATACCTCAGAGCATTACATTTGTTGATCTGAGTTTAAGTATATAAACGCCTTTCTATTAGTTAAGAACAATATATTCAAAGAATGACAGCAAAATTAGATGGCAAATGATCCATGTTATGGTTTAACTATTGACTTACACTATAATCCATGTTAATTTATCATATAAATCCCTTAAAATATAATTTTCTTTGATACCAGAATTAGGCTATCAATGTTCATGCACAAATCACAATACCCTCAAACATTTAAAATATGTGCTTAAAACTCACAGACATAATTACGCAAATAAATTGTAGTTCTTCTATCCATCCATTTAATTTTTCTAGTTAATTCATGTTTACAAGACAACAGTTCTATAGAAAGCAACCAATCCTTAAATGTACTAAAGAATGGGGTGATAGATGATTCAGTTATAAATAAAATATCACACAAATAACAGTATATCATAAACAAGTCATTGAGTACGTAAATTGCGATTGGGGTGGGGGGATAGATGACCTTCCGAAAACTTTAGCGGCAGTCTGAATGTATGTTTCAATCATTTCCTCGCGGGTGGGGGCCGGGTCCTTGGGGAAATCAATAGTAATCAGCCAATGATTGTAATCGCATCCTTCAAAGAGGATAGTGTCGGGGCCGATCTCCTCGTCAGCTGGATTCCGGTCGAAAGACCGAGACCTCGAAGACAATGAGATCGCCGACGCTCTAAAGAGCCTCGATTGAGACGGAAATTGAGGGATAGCGTTTGAGCTTGAGGTGCAACCAATGGAGGACAGAGCAGGCGAAGCAGAGACCGAAGGAAGTGGGGAAATGAGGCTTGAGTGGTGGAGATGATGGTTGAGTATCGAGGAAGAAATGGAGAGGCGCGGTGGCGCAGGCGGAGGTGGAAGAGCGCCATCACTGACGGCGGTGGAGGTGACGGCCGGAGAGAGGAGTTTGATACACTGAGGACTGGTGTAGGGTTTAGGGTTTTTGAGTTTCCGTTTTGTTAGAAATCCAGAAATGAAGTGATATCGCGAGAAAGTAGCCGGAGAACTGTTAATGAGCACACTATTTATACCTTGGGAGTTAATAAATTATACTATGACCCCATATAAAATCAAAATTTATATTTCACCCCTATACTTTCTGACTTTTAAGTTTACCCCTTGCATCATACACTATTCCATTTTAAAGCCCAACCATTTTTGGAATTTTGGATAAATATTGTCAATGGAACAAAATAAATAAAAGAAAACAATAGACAACTGTCTAGAATAAAGGTTAGTATAGATGTTAGGGTGTCTGAACTTACAAATCATATTATTAAGTAGATATCATTATCATTCTGATTGTGAAATTATTGACAATTTATCTTGTGATTCTCTAAATTAAAAAATAAAAATTCTTAAAATGTAAATATTGAAAATGACTTGAAGGTGACATCATGGAAAGTTTTGTATGATGAAGAGTGATTGATATGTCAACTGATATGTTGTTAGTCTGATTATAGTTGTTAACAAATAATTGGAGTTGTAATCTCTAAATTTGTTAGTTGATTAGATGTTTGAATTCTTGAAATTATTTTCTTATGACAATTAAAATGGATTGAATTGCCATGTACATTTTACAATTTCCTTTTTAAAATAATAAAGTCATTGTGAATTTAGGTTGTTACTTCTTGTGCGTTCGCTAAGCATTGCCAATATGTTTCTTTTTTGTTTAAAAAATGTATTTAGTTACATTTTCACGTGCTTCTTTATCTCTTTATTACAAAACTCAACCCGTTATACGCAAACATAAACCCTCGATCTCTTCTAAAATAACTAAAAATTACAAAAAAGCTTCATTAAGATTTGTAGTCGTCGCTCTCACTTCAGATGGTCCAAATTTGGACCTCGTCTTTGAGGTCCACATATGGAAGACAACCGTGGCAGTCCCAAACGGTCATGGCTGTCGTTTTTCAATTGTTGGACAATCACGACTGTCTTCAATTCGATAGCTAATGGTTGATTAATACTCAATCTTTCTCATTTTATTTGTCATACTTACTATTCATTAGTCAAGCCAACTATTTCTTATTTGTTTGTTGTCATTACTCATTAGTATTACTTATATAATAATAATAATAATAATAATAATAATAATAATAATAATAATAATAATAAAAGAGTACTTTAATGTATTTATAAATATATAAAATACACACACTAATTTTAAATTTAATATTATAGAAAATTAAACTGTAAATAATGTTAGTAAAGCCGCGTTAACCGAACCCAACACATAAAATGAAACATAAAAAGTAATAATAAAAATGTAAAAGTAAAAAAAAAAAAAAAAGTAAAAAATTCATTAAAAGTAAAGAATAAAAAAAGGGACACATGTTAGTCCGGTGATACGCTAATTTGTTAATCAGATAATTTTAGATTAAAATAAAAATTTTTGTCTGTTTAAAAAATTAGAATAAAACATTTTACACTTAGAAGACTCAATTATACTATCCGTTTAATTTAAAAGGTGAATTTGATCATTTTTCCTAATTAATTATAGTATCAATCATGAATGTTTTATTCTCCATTATAATATATAGATATATATGCCCTTAGGCTGCAATAACATATTCTATCCACCTCTTTATACAGTTCAACGCACTACCCTCCCTCATGCATACGGCACAGCCAACCCCCGTCTCCACGCTCACTACAGCTTTCAACATTCCTTGCTTCACTCCAAATCTCTGCATATTCTCACACTTTTGCCCCGTTTCGCACTAGTATCCTTCGAAAGATCACACCTTTTTCACCATCTCCCAATCCCAGAAAACCCTAGCTTCCAAGCGCTGCGAAATCCCAATCTGCTCTTTGCCAGCTTCCAGCTAATCTGCTGGTTCTTGATGTGATTCAGCTCGGGATTATTAAATTTATCCATAATTCCCGTATATATTGAGTTTGTGGGTGGGGTTGCTTTAAAAAGAAATATTCAAGCTTTAGCTCTTCTCAGTGTGTGGGTTGGTGGGTTTTGTAGAGATTTCGATTTCGATTGGAGTTGTTGTGGTTGGGCATGCATGAATTGAAGTTCAATTCCGAGTGTTTACCGGACTTAGGTTGAAATTTTGTTGTGTAGAGAAGATAAAAAGAAGCAGAAAAACTGTAAAAGAAATGGAGAAATACGAGCTTGTTAAGGATATAGGTTCCGGGAATTTCGGCGTGGCGAGGCTCATGAGGAACAAGGAGACGAAGGAGCTTGTGGCCATGAAGTACATAGAAAGAGGCTTTAAGGTTTGCGTAATTTACAGTTTTGAACCATCGTCTTATTGTATCTATCCTGTGTTTGAATGTTGATTGATCGTAAGATTCATTAATGTCATTTACCACTGTACCGTTTTAGGTTCTGTCATAGAGATCTTGCATAAAGTTTATTTTACTTTCTTCTGTGTTTCATGAATAGCATAGGGCTTACTCTTTTATTCAATGATCTGGTAATGAGATGTACTTTGAGGATGTAGATTGATGAGAATGTGGCCAGGGAGATCATAAACCATAGATCACTGCGACACCCAAACATAATTCGGTTCAAGGAGGTGAGCTTCTGCATTTGATCTATTTGCATGTTACTCTTTATCTATGTGAAAATTCAAGTGTTAATGACATGGCTACTTGAACTGTTGCTTTTGTTCCTGATGCAGGTCATATTGACTCCTACTCATCTTGCCATTGTCATGGAATATGCAGCAGGTGGAGAGCTCTTTGATCGAATCTGCAATGCGGGAAGGTTCAGTGAAGACGAGGTGCATTACTTTTCCAGAGATTATTCTGTTTCTGTAAATTCTAATGCAGTTCTATCAAAGTTCAGCTCTGTAAAGAAGAGGAAAGGTTAAAGTTGTCTGTTTCATATTGCTTTCGACAGTAACGTGATAGTTCCCTCTTCATGATTTATTTATTTAGGCTAGGTACTTCTTCCAGCAGCTTATTTCAGGAGTCAGCTACTGTCACTCTTTGGTATGTTATATTTGTGGGTAGTTGTTGTGTATATGTGAATGGCACTATTGATGTTTCATTTTTATTCCGGGGAGGATAGCATCCTAAGATTTTCCTTGGTCTGCAGCAAATATGTCATCGAGACCTAAAGCTGGAGAATACCCTACTGGATGGGAGTGCAGCACCACGTCTTAAGATTTGTGATTTTGGCTACTCTAAGGTATTTAAGCAATTCATGGCAATATATGATATGAGGAGTCAAGGTGCTAACATTGTTTTGATTACCCCGTTTTAGTCATCTCTGCTGCATTCGAGACCAAAATCTACTGTTGGTACTCCAGCTTATATTGCTCCAGAGGTCCTATCTCGCAGAGAGTATGATGCAAGGTAAGACAAATGTTGCATATATGTGATTTTTCTATATATTAATAATTGTTTGGTATAACCCGCCTTGCGTTGGCGTGAGTGGCTGTGCATCTTGTCCCTTAAGAGAGGTCGGGAGTTTGAACCCCTCTCGTATGGAAACCAATCTGCCAGCACTTTGCCTCTTAATTGGCCCGACCCGGTGCGAACGGGGATTAGTCGGAGTATGATACGGGCTTAAAGGTGCCTCCTACAGCTAGGGCCTGCTCAGGACAACCTCGTAGTCGACCAAAAAAATAATTGTTTGGTATTCCCCAATTTTTGGTGGAAGCACCGAGGCCTAATGCATATTTGCCAACTTAGATGTCATCTTTTACCTTTTCATTTTTTTTGGAAGGAGGTGGCGTTCCTATTCATAATTACAAAGGAATCACGATTGGTAGGAATATGACTAGCTCTGGTTGGTGATTGGTGATCCATACCTTTCGGAAATTCTTCTTTTCTGCTGTATGTGCATGTTGGTATGGGGTAGTATGATCTACTCACCGTTCAAGACTTATTCACTGTGTATTATATTTGTTCAGCTTGCAGATGTGTGGTCTTGTGGAGTGACGCTTTATGTGATGCTGGTTGGTGCCTACCCTTTTGAAGACCAGGAAGATCCCAAAAACTTCAGGAAAAACTATTCAAGTGAGCTTTTTCCCCTTAGCTATTGTGTATTGGCAAGCGCTTAGGCGATAGTAATTTGTCCGTTTGTGTAAAAAATATATGGAATCTGCTTCCTGAGCTATATTTATAAGTGGTGTTTTATCTCCAGCGTATAATGAGTGTGCAGTACAAGATTCCTGACTACGTCCATATATCACAAGATTAGTAGGCACCTTCTCTCCCGAATATTTGTTGCAAATCCATCAAGGGTACTCTCTTTCTCTCTCAACTTTAAAATGCCGGCATAAAATTGGTTGTTGGCTACTCTTTTTTGTGATTGGAATTATTATTTGGTTTACACACATACATGTAGATTGCGTTCTGATTTATAAATATAGACTAATTGTAGCACTTCTAACTACATTGATAGTCCATAGGAGCCATAGGCTGGTAGAGCAAGAATGGCCATTCTGGATTGTAAAATTTTATCCCAGTGACAATATGCTACTTTCCCGGAATCATGATTCTATCTCTTGGAGTGATTTTTTTGGCATCTTTACACATAATGAAGAAGGTCTAGCCTCTATGGTTCAGCTGAGTTACCATGATTTACATCCTCCCTGATGCTCTGTCGGGCCGGGATGGGGGGGCCCTTGGGGTGTTGGGGATTCAACCTTTTGGGAAGAAGAAAGATGATAAGTAATTCGTGATGGTGGGTAAAGGTGATAGTCAACTTTTGCAATCTTGGAGTATTTTTTGACATCTTGTATGTTTGTTTTGCAGAGGATTACAGATTAAAGACATCAAGACTCAGCGTGGTTCTTGAAGAATTTGCCAAGGGAATTAACGGAAGTGGCACAAGCAGCGTATTACAGGAGAGAAAACCCGACATCTTCCCTTCAAAGCGTGGAGGACATAATGATATTGTGAAAGAAGCCAAGGCCCCTCCTCCGGCTTCTCGTTCCATTGGGGGGTTTGGGTGGGGAGGTGAAGAGGATGAAGAGAAGGAAGAGAAGGAGGAGGATGTGGAGGGAGAAGAGGATGAATATGACAGGCAAGTGAAGCAGGCACACGAAAGTGGAGAAGTGCGCGTGTCCTGAGGAGAAAGAACGAGAAGCGAGTCTCGGTGCTCTTGTTAGAGTGTGATATTTGATGGTTGGTACACTTGGTTGATTGAAGGCGACAGTTAGTATTATTAGTACTGATCAATTATGAAATGTTGAGATTGTTTATTTTTTTGACGCGATCAAATAGAAAGAGTAATAGAGTTCATGTGGTGAGAGCCAGACTCCCTAGGGTTGATGAGTAAGCGAGTATTTGACTGGTAATAAATAGACTTTAATCCTGTTATGTGAGGATGATCTAAGAAAGATTCTGAATATATAATTATATTATTATCTGTGTACTTCAAGTTTTATTAGTCGTTTCTTTGGCTTAACTCTACAATGCTGCTTTTTAAGGGTGTACCTTGGAGAGCTTGGGCCGCATGGGTTCAGTATCTCATTCAGATTCGTATTTGTATGGATCGACAGTTCCTTGCACAGCTTGTGTGTGACATAGTTTTGTTATACTATAATAAGATTAGATTATGTTAATTTGAAAGTATGCAAATATGTATTTTGTTTTTTTGTTTTTTTTTTTAAGTACATTATTTGAAATACTAAAATTTATGTGTGTTTAATGTATCTGGGTTGGACTTTCATTTGGAAGGTTGTGAGTTTTTGAGCCTTAGTAAAGTTATTAGCTTCTTTGTGCTTCTCAGTAGGTTGAGAAAGTATATGAAATATACTCACATTGTACTGTGACTAGAAAGATCAGTAGCATTCAAAAAAAAAAAAAAAAAAAAGAACTTAACTACGATTCACATTAAATGTATTTTCTTTTATGGTCCTATAATATATTGTGGACCATGATTCACACAATAATTATATTTAATCTCTGTCTCTATACTCTGTTCAATTAAGGGACAAAATGCTAGTCAATCTAGACCGGGAGATGTAGATAGCCAAATTGCCTAATCTTGCTTTAATGAAAACTTAAAATTAAATCCAAGATTAATTTTCGGTGCAATGATAGTAAATTATATTGATGTCAAAGCACGCATCCATTGACATCTTTGTAATTTATCCACACTATTTTCTTTACCACTCTATATTTTTAACTTACTTTTCAAATATATATATATAAAAATAAAAATTTTTAATTTATTATTATTAAAAAAAAAAAAAAAAAAAAAAAAAAAAAAAAAAAAGAGTACCAAGTGTTACAAAAAGTCAACAAAAGCATACAATGAATAGCGTTTGAAATATTGCAAAAATTGCAATCTTTGAAATACTATTTGAAATTAATTCTTTTTTAAAGGCAGCCATGACCCATGCCACCGTCACCTTGTAAGGAGTATAATTTCAAGGTCCAAGGACAAACTTGAATAATAATGTTAAATAAATATAAAAATGGTCGTGTTTTAGCTCTTGAATACTACCCCCAAGTGAAGAAAAATGTGAAATTCAAACGGAGAGGTTTCTGATTGTGTCCACTAGCATTCAGTTTACTGTTGCGCCCGACTCAGCCAGCACCTTATGCAACTTCCTGGTTTCCGTAGCAATGCATTCCCCTGTCAAATAAAGCGGATACAACAGCAACGCCTTTCAGATTCGGGATTCCCAATGCCATTACAGCCTCCGCGTTTGAGATGCCAATTCCGCCGATTGCCACCACTGGTAATCTTGAAGATAGACATACAGATTTCAATCCATCCAAACCGATTGTCCGGTTGTTTTCTTTTGTGTTTGTTGGATATACACCGCCACAGCCAATGTAATCCGCCCCTTCTACCCATGCTCGATGAGCTTGCTCTGGTGTTTTGCATGATACACCGATGATTTTGTCAGGCCCAAGAAGAGCTCGGGCAACATGGGCAGGCATGTCAGACTGGCCAACATGCACACCATCAGCACCACTAGCTAAAGCAACATCTATCCTGTCATTTATCAATAGAGGCACATCAATGAAGTCGACATATTTCCAAACATGCCTTTGCAGCTTCCAGAAAGTCGAGTGTCTCTGCATCCTTTTCCCTTCAATGGCAAGTAAAGATCAAACAGTAGCAAAGGTGAGTGAAAAGAAACTCAAGGGATTAAATTCCATACGAGGCACCTAAATGAACGAAAATATAATAAGTGATGATAAAAAAAAAAAATACACAACCAACCTTAGTTGAATGATGGAGGCCCTCCTTCTATGGCAGCTTTCACTGCATCTGTTATTAAACGCCCCCACTTTTTTGTTCATCCGTGAATCTGTAACAGCGTACAAGAAGAGATCACTTGGTCAAAAGGATGCAGCCTAATTAAGTTCTTTGCATTGCTCTTAAGCTTCAATAGATGATCAAAAGGACCCTGACAACCACTTCCAACGATTATATCCTTACTGTAATTCAAGGCTGTTTCAACACTGCGTTTAGCTACCGTTGAAGGTAGAAATTTTGATTTGACAAAAGGAATAAAGGTCAAATGAAATGAAATGCATTCCATGAATGTAGTGAAATAAAATTTCACATCTATGATCTACCTACTTATGAGAGTCTGGCCAAGAAAGTGTAATATGTTAAATGATGTTAATGATGAAGAGTTGTTAGGTTAGATTAGAATCTCTACCCCCGATTGCCTCCAAATTTAAAATGAAGTTAATGATAACAAACCTTTCCACTCTATTATTGCTCAGCTCATTTACACTAACAAGCTGAACATGATTCTGAACTTGAACATTGGATGTAAAACAAGCCAAGCTCAAAAAAAAATAAAAATGACATGAAATAAGCGAGCCAATTTGTTTATGTCACCTGCAAGGCTAAACTGCCGTAAGCTAGGTTCTCATTGCTTATAGATCTACAAGACACTCCTAAATCCTAATCTAAGCCCTCCAAACCCCAAAATGTGTAGCCAATTACCTTAATAGCAGAAATCATTGGAGAACCTTTAGACAACTCAGCTGCAATAGAAGAAGCCAGTGTGCAACCAGTTCCATGAGTATTTGCTGTTCTTATGCGTGGGGACTGAAACTCATAGAATTCCTTCCCTATATCAAAGTGAAAGAGGGAAAAATGAGATTCAAGACGAGCAAAAGCACAAAAAATTCACATAGTTGAGCACATGACAAAAAAAGTACAGAGCATGATAGCAGGATTCCAAAGAATGCCAGACCCACCATCATATAAGATATCAACAGCATCAAAGTGAAGTAGGAAGGTCACCGCCTTTCACAAGTACATTCCTGCAAGCAAAACTTCATCCATTTATATACTCTTCCGGTATTTTTCAAATGATTTTTAGCACAAGAAAAAAATAGAAAAGTGAACAAAGTGATTATCATATAAAAGAAGCTTTATGTAAGTAGAATCTAACCTTGGGCCAAATTCATATATAGAATTTAGCAGCAAATCGCATGTCCTCAAATGTTTCCAAGTGCAAACCACCAAGCAAAGCAGATGCCTCCTTCAGATTTGGAGTCACTAAATCAGCCAGCGGAAAAAGTTCCTCCCTATTATGAGGAAACTTATAGTTATGGTTACATCAAGTTATTGGCGGAATAATGAAGAGATGCATAAGTTAAAATTACAAATGTTCAGCCAACATACCGAAAGCTGTCTAAGATATTGAAGGACCAGACACATGTGTTCCCACTTGTAGAACCATAACAGGATCAACCACCAAAGCTGTCTTCAGGAATTTGATGTTTCAACTCAAATGCAAATGCAGTTCAAACCAGAAAGAAGATTACTCATTGCAACAAGAAAAAGTGTACCTTGAACTGGAAACTCCTTAAGACTCTTACAGAGGACCTTGACTATGCCAGTTGAAGGAAGCATGCCTGTTTTCACCTAAATAATTTCCACACTATACCGTGATCAATAACGATCTTGCAAACTACATTCAAGGATCAGGAAATTATTAAACCATGTAGCAGCTTAATAAATAACACTGTAGAAAGGGAACTCTAGAATTCAAGTTGAGAATTTCCATAGCAACGAATTGAGGTTTTAGTATGTGGATCCTAAATCATTTGGCGAAGGTGCTAGGTAAATGATTATTATTGTATTTGATATTTGAATACACATATCTCAAATGCACAATTACATTCAGCAGGCACTCTGAACCCATGGGACTATGGGAGACTGAAATTTACAACAGAATATGAATCCCATTTAGACTTTCCATTTTAGTCTGTATTATATAACTAATACATACTTAACTGCATAGTGCAATCCTTCTTTCTTCTCAAAATCCACATGCAGATTAAAAGATTATACTCACAAGTAGCCGTATCTGCATAATAATACACTTACAACATCAGGATGCATATCAGATAGCACCGACCTCAGCTGCTCCGCCAATAAATCCTCCGGCACAATGTGCACGCCCTAAACATTAAAATTCCCCAGCTCACATGAAGCAAAAACTCAAGTACTCGAAAACTAACGCCCACAATTGTTCCAAATGAAAATTGATCATTCAAAATCCATTCGTTACCTGAACTCCCACAGTGTTCTGAGCAGTAACGGCTGTGATCACCGTAGAGCAGTAGACTCCCCGCCGCACAAGCCTTGAGGTCCGCCTGAATTCCAGCGCCGGCGCCGGAATCCGAACCGGCAACGGTGAGTACGTGCGGAACTCTGATTTTCGAACTATCGCAAGACATGTTACCAAAGTCCTGGATTGACAAAAGCGTTGAAGGCGACCCACGCTACAACTCAACTGCAAACGATATATACATCGCATATAAATATTCACTTGTGTATAACCTAGGTGAGTTCGTATAACTATACAGTAATCAATATAAATACATAGAGGTACATGCCTTTGACTTAAGAGAAGATGAGCCGTAGACTTGAGAGCAGGAATCCATAAATGGGAGCTTCATCTACGCTCATCGAGTATGTAGCGGAAGAGGATAAAGCTATGGACTTTTAATTTTTAACCATTTTTGTTAAATTCTACTATTAAAAAAAAAAAAATCAAATAAGTTCCACAATTGAACCTCATAAAAAATATTCAATTAAATTATATATTTACTTTTTTTTTTTATCATGATTCTTTACAAAATATATAGTTCTATATTTTTTCAACTTAAATCAATGTCCTATCACGGGAATGATTACGGTTCGGTTTGGAATTAAAACGTTTATGGTTAGTAGTTCCAGTTAGGAATGTCAATCGGTTCGGTTCGAATTAAAACGTATATGGTTAATTAATGGTTCCATATCGGTTCGGATTAAAACGTATATGGTTAATTAATGGTTCCAATCGGTTCGTTTCGAATTAAAACGTATATGTTAATGGTTCCAAGGGATGTCAATCCGTCGTGTTCGGTAAATATGCTCTACTCCCACCTCCACTGAAGCTTGATCTCAATGACCCACACATGGAAGAGATCACTACATGTCATCTGAGCACAATGACTTAGCAACTTTTCATTATTTAATATTATAAAATTAATTTTATATGTAATATATTTATTAAAATTTTAATTTTAAAAATACTAACCCAACTCACATATAAATTCCATGTTAAAGTTTCACATCACTTCTATAATAAATAATAGTTTTTAATAGTTCATGTTATCGGATTAGTCCTTTAAATTCGGGCTACTGGCGGCTCATCAGCTAATGTTTTATCGGGCTACCCGTCCGGCGGCGCCTTATATGGTTTCGATTTATCGAACCGCTCATCAGGTTCATGCTAAATTGACATCCCTAATTCCAGTTCCAGTTCTAAACTACAAAGTCTTTCTCTGCAAGGGGATAAATTTGGCAGGAGTGACAGGAATCCTTACCTATTCCTTCTTACTTCTAGATATAAAAATTTTAGCTATCCTATATTCAAGTGTCTATTTAATAACTATAAGAAGGTTTTAATAAACTTTAAAAAATAAATATTTATAAGATTAAACTAAATACAACAATAATATTATTGAGAAGTTTATCTCATTTATCAATAGTCTATAATAAATATTCTAATATACATTTAAAAACATTATTAGATGGATTGTTTTAAAAAAATTTAATTGAATTTGAACAATTTAAAAATCTATACAAATAGTTTACAAAAAAAAAAAAAAAAAAAAAAAAAAAAAAAACATAATCTGATTCGAACTTGAACCGTTGGTTCCATAACCGGATGAATAACCTTTATATAAGATTTTGGTTCAGCTAATTTTGGAATCGGGAACCACCGATTTGGAACCATAATTGACCCGTAAGCATGATTACCCACCCACCGAAGCTCGATCATGTGATTACTCATATTGAATAGTAACAGATGTATCATCGTTCTATATTTCTTGAAGCTGGCAAATATATAATAGTCGGCAAATTTTATATTTACTTTTTAAACTAGTTATTACAAAATTAGCGAGCATGTGAACTTTTTTGAGTTGACATGGATCTTAGGTGGTTATTATTGTTGTTGTATAAATTTTAGGAAAATGTCAAATAAGTCTCTACACTTTACTCAAAAAGTCAAATAGGCCCATCATCTTTTAAAGTTGCAATTAACCCATAAATATGTTATTTTGAAGCAATGAAACCTACTAACATGTTGGTGACATGTAATTGCAAGGCAATTAGGGTTTCAGTCAACTCCGAGGTTAGTAGCTGCGTTTGCTAAAAGGCGACATCCAGAGAGACTCAACGTGGGTGGGAGAAACCACCTCGGGGATGGCATAAGCTAAATGTGGATGGAAGCCGAAAGGCGGATGGAATGGCAGGCCGTGGAGGATTGCTTCGGAATGCGATGGAGAATTGGTGTGGAGGCTATACGTACAACATCGGGCGGTGCAAGATTGACGATGCGGAGGCATGGGCTGTGTTGCAGGGAATCCGCTTAGCCAAAAGCTTTGGTGTTGGGAAACTCATCATCGAAGGTGACTCGAAATCCACTATTGATAACTTACGGACAACCATAGACATGGAGGCGCAACCAAACAATATTCTCCGGCAATGCTTGAGAGAAGCCGTGACAGTAAATGAAGTTCGCCTCGAACATACTTACCGGGAGACTAACAGGGCGGCGGATAAGTTAGCATCGCTTGCTCTAGCGCATGAGATCGGGTATCGGCACCTCCTAGGGGCACCACAGGCTGTTTGGGACATCGTTTACCAAGACCAGATGGGGGCTAGAGTTCCAAGAAGACACATTCGAGATGAAGCTATGAACACTGTGTAGCTGTTGATCCTACGGGTTCCCCCCTCCTTCTTTACAAAAAAAAAAAAAAAAACTTTTAGAAGTTGCAATTAAACCCATAAATATGTTATTTTGAAGCAATGAAACCTACTAACACGTTGGTGACATGTAATTGCAAGGCAATTAGAGTTTCAGTCAACTCTTGCGAACACCCGACCAAATTTTGACAAGCTAAATCAAATACCAACGATTGACGACTGTTTGCGTTCTGTTGGAGAAGGCGACCAACTTGGTCGCATTAGGAGAAGACAACCAACTTGATCATCTTATCGGGCAGAATATAACAAGACTGAACAAGTTAAGGACGGGGATGAGGATACTTGTTTACCTTTGAAATTATATCAGAATGAAATTGTAATTTTTTCAAATTAAACGCTCCGTTAATATATTAAACATGAGGTCTCGGTGTCTCACATTGAAATGTTGACTACTTGACTATGGTTGACGGTATAATGTTATTTGGGCTGACCCGTTGAGTTAATAAATGCAAGGCCCACCTTACGGAATTCCCAATCAGTCCAAAGCCCTAAATCAGATTCGTCCGACAACTATCCCGCCAGTACATGGCGCCATGATTTCAAAGCTTTCAAGTTTCCCCCCCAATATTTTCACTTCTCATTTCCCCCTCTGCACCACACCAGTGCACCACCTTTCAGCCTTCAATTTGACACCGCCGTACTCGTCAACTCTCTGCTCCGCCTCCTCTCTCTCTGATCGACCGGGAACACCATTGTTACATGGTTAGTTTATCTCCGAGAATTATTTTCAAATTCCTTTTTTTTTTTTTTGTTTATTATTTAAAGTTCCAGATATTCGCTCTTGGCCCCTCCCTCTGTCCTGACTTTTAGCTCATACCCTCTCTTGTACACTGATTTGGATAGCATTGGCTGGTTTCTGCTTTTGGTTTCAGCTTTTCGAATAGAAAGCCGCTAGGGAAAGTTGGTGAGCATGCTATTTAATGTCAAGGGAGAATCACATGAGGCAAGTAATCTTAATCTACACAGCTTGTTGTTGTTGTTGTTCCTGTTAATAATTCATTGGAATGATGCATTTGATTACACAGTGAAAGCAATTGGGTGAGGAATCTGGCTCTGGAGACAGCTCCCTAAAGTTAATTGGTCTCAACATGCCAGCTCTCTCAATAACTTTTCCAGTCAAGATAACTTGTTAGGATCCAATTTCCTTTTTTCCCTACCAGAACAAAAGCCTCATGCCAGAGAAGCAATGGCTGTAAGGTATACACTGCAGTTATCTTTTTCCAACTTAGCTTTTCTTTTCAAGGTTCTGTATACTTCTTTCACTGAATTTTCAAAAGAAGAAAACTGTTGTTGTAAAATACAGTGGAAAATCCCAAGTATTGGCTTATTAGATTGATCAATTAACTGTTATACAATTTTATTTTTATTGAACAGTCTCAATTCTATTATATACTCATTATTGCATTGCTTATCAATGTTCTAGGTCTACAATTTGTCCAGTCCCTAACGTGAGATTGTCTGACCCTTTAGCTGAGAAGGTATGTTCTTATATTATTCACTTGTGTATGTTTTACACATTAATATACTAGGGATTTTTTTATTTTATTATTATTATTATTATTATTTTTTTTTTTTTTGGAGCTTATTTCTTGATAGAAGAATATAAACTTACATCTCATTACAATGTTCATCTTTCTTGTTGCTTCAAGGCTCAGTTAGTCTCTCATTTTGCAAGGAAATATATCTGATTGAATACTATTTTGATGTAAATTATAATTGGTACACATGTATTATATAAATATAAATTCAGCACTGTTTTTCTGATTTTCTATTTATCTTGGCTTTAACCTTATACTTGGTTATTAAATCTTGATATTTAAAAATGCAGGCTTGGCAACTTCTATCCAGCCTTCGGTTGTCTTCCAAGAGCTACACTAAACCTGGGAAAACTCTACCACTAACTATAGATGCTAGTGCTTCTGCCATAGGAAAATCTGGCCAAGCTAATAAAAAATGGTCTTCTAATGTGAATAGCACTTCCTTTGAGCGTGCCCCATTGCATCAGAACTTCAGCATAAGTAACAATGAAGTTGGAGAATCCAGAAAATCTGTAGGGGCTTCTTTTCCATTGCATGCACAAGTGGGAAACTTTGTAACTAGGCAGAATACTGTACACACATCGATGGCAAATACTTCTCAGAATCGTCCCTCTGATGGATCAGCCAGCAGTGGTGCAGATGATGTAAACAAAATAAATGGGTCTAATGGAACTTTTGTGGCTGGAGTTGATGATGATGATATACTAGAGGTAATTCACTTTAGTGGCTTACAATGTGGATCGGTGAAAACAGAAAATTACAATTTTACTTTAAGCACTATAAACTTAAAGAGTTGAGGTTTGATTATTGTCTTAGCCAATTATAGATATAAAAAGAGGTGCGAGCATTAGTTGTTTTTACCTCAAGTTTATCTCTCATTTATAGAGGAAACCATAAATTTGAAAAAAGTTCCACTTATTAAATGTTTGAACAATTTTATTATTTTCATGTGACAAGTCTAGTTACCTATATACATAGTAAATGATTTCTATGCCTTGTAGCAAATTGATGTTGACCAAATAGTTATGGAGCATTATCAATCCAACTGTACACCTCAACCATCAGTTTCAAAATTTCCATCTTTTACACCGGTTACAAGTTCTAAATGTATGGCAAGATCTGAAGACACAAATTTGCCCTTGGAGTTGTCCTCAAATTGCAGTCATGGTTTGCAGGTTAGTAATTTTGACTTTGGATTTTGGTTCTGATGTGCTTTGAATAACTGATATTCTTATGCCTATTCCATGCGGTTATTGCAGCTAGGACTTTGTCATGAGGCTTCAAATCATTTACAAGATATGAAGGATAAGTTAATTTGTATTTCAAATGATCTTCTTGACAATGTTACTAATCTCAGTCCAGATCAAGTTGAAAATCTGCGTAAAGAAAGGTTTACTTGCCTCTCCTATAACTTTCTACTCTTTTGGTTTTTCATACCACCAAGAAAGTGTATCTAATGCAGGCAGGTAAAACATAAAAATGATATGTTTGAGTCAAGAAAATGTATTTAATGCAGGCTGTGTGAGGATCGATGTTTGGTGAATAGTATTGGTGATATTATTATTATTATTATTTAAAAAAAAAAAAGATTTCCTCCACATTTGCTTTGCAGCATATATCTCTTATAAATGACATAGATGATAACCAAGTTAATGCTTGGTTGCCTGCGTATTTGTAGATTGCAGTTGAATACACAAATTCAACAGCTTGAAAAGTATCTCCGCACAGTATCAGTCAATGAGGAAAGAATAATGTCACAGTTCTCTGCATCCACCACAACTTCCGCTATTCAATATGAGACTCCTCGAACAGTTCCATTCAGGATTGATCCCATGAGGCTTGAAACACAGTTTCAATATAATGGTCCAGTTGGATTTGATCAATGGAATTCTTCATCAATGTCATTTGCATCCAATGATATTTCAACTGCTCCAATCAATAGAGAGGCTTATATACCAACATATATAGAAGTCAATTATGTTGATGGTTCAAGTGACAAAAATGGAGCAGCCGAGAATTCCCTTGGACAAAGAAGCTTGAGGTGTGTACATATGGATAGATTTGGATAGTTTGCCTTTCTCAGGGTGTGTATTCTGATATCTGGTAATTTGTTCTGCTGCTAGGCTAACAACAAAAAGGTATTTGGCAATCACTCTTTTCGCCCCAACCAAAGGGAGGTGATTAATGCTACTATGAGTGGAAATGATGTATTTGTCCTAATGCCAACTGGGGGAGGAAAAAGTTTGACTACCAGGTGATTCTATTACTTTTCTTTGTTAAGTATTCCGTGTTCTTAGAAGTATGAGAAGACATTAACTGTTCCAGATTAGATGCTATCATGTGGTGGCACTGTAACTTTAGTTTGCATGTCTGTCTTTAAAATGTAACTAGGAATTATCAATGGTAATTTGTTATGTTAGCACTTCTTTGACCTTCTTTCAAATGGGGAGAGAGGCCCTTAATTAATGTTGATTAATTGACCATGTGTTAGGATTTGATGTCTTAGTGATCTGTTGGAAGCTGTAAGTGAGATTAGTTACTTAATTGAGTAATTCTTATTGTGAAGTGGCAGCTAAATTGTTGTTAGCATCTAGGTGGAAAATGCTCCTCTAAAATAGGAATTGAACTATGTCAGAGGGTTAAGAAATTGTTGGCATAAACTTATCATATTTGTTATGGTGTTTATTCTTATTTTTTGTGCATTTTATGTTATTTCCATTTTTTGTAATGCCAATTTTGTCTGAAAGATGAGCTCTATCATTTCTGATGGTCTCATGGTCCTGCTTTTACTGACACCACAAGGAAAGATTTCTTAATCTCAAACCTGAAGAAATCATGTCATTAAAATTTATATGCACTCATACTATTAATGCTACAACATGAATGCTGGCCTATTGCAGCTTCCAGCTCTCATTTCTCCTGGGATTACTTTGGTCATTTCACCTCTTGTTTCACTCATTCAAGACCAGATAATGCATCTGCTACAGGTAATCTTCCTACTGTTGTAATACCTGTATTTAGACTTGATGTGTCTCTTTGATACCTAGTAAAAAATACATTTTACTTGCTATGTTAATATTGCAGGTCAACATTCCTGCTACTTATCTTAGTGCCAGCATGGAATGGGCTGAGCAACAGGAGATCTTTAGAGAACTTAATTCAGGCGTTTGCAAATACAAACTTTTATATGTCACCCCAGAGAAAGTTGCTAAGTGAGTGCTGGCTGTGTTGTACAATTGTACTAAACTATTCATTTTAGCTTTAAGTGACTTGTCTACATCCTTACATCTAAAACTCAACCACTGAACCTAGAAGCAATATTATAGTTTGATGCATTAAATCCATTAATTAGTAGAATGAATTTGAGAAAACAATGATGTTCTGAAGAACATTGATTATTGAATGCAGAAGTGATGTTCTATTGCGACACTTGGAGAGACTACATGACAGTGATTCACTTTCTAGAATTGTTATTGATGAAGCACATTGTGTAAGCCAATGGGGACATGATTTTAGGCCAGACTATCAGGTGCTACCTTAAGTTAATAATGTTGTGTAATGTTAATTTAGGTTTTGGGTTCATACTAAACTTTTGGTCCCCATCCAGTGTCTAGGTATCCTGAAACAGAAGTTTCCAAGTGTACCTGTTCTTGCCTTGACTGCTACTGCAACACTCAGCGTCAAGGAAGATGTTGTTCAAGCTCTTGGTCTTTCCAACTGTATTCTCTTTCGGCAGAGTTTTAATCGCCCTAATTTACGGTAAGGGGAGGTCCTTGTGCCTTTAAAACTGCCACTGTTTGATATATATGCTCCTGGCATTTGCATTGACCATTTGCCACTATTGCAGATATTCCGTAGTCCCAAAGACAAAGAAGTGTTTGGAAGACATTGATGCCTTCATAAGAGAGAATCATTTTGATGAATGTGGAATCATCTATTGTCTTTCAAGAATGGATTGTGAAAAAGTTTCTGAAAAGTTGCAGGTCCAAACATATTCTTTGGTTCTATTCTTCTCTTATTTGTCTTTTGTGTGTGTGTGGCAAACTTGATAGGGGGATTTTCCTTGCATAAGTTGGACAACTTGTATTCTGAGTTATTTATGGGGATCAGAGATTTCAATCCTTTTTCATGCAGTCAGCAATGCATCTTTGTTTCTGTCCTCTACTATGACTCATTGGGACCCTCACATTCTCTCCTTTAGTTAGAGAAATGAGGGGTAGTTAGAGCTCTCCTCCTAGCCTAGTCTTTCCTTTTTTGAATTCTGTGGTCACATTGGTTTTACCTTCCCACACTTAACAGTTTTCAAAGGAGAAATTCAATCCCAAAAGGGTCTAAGGGAGTGTTATTCTCCTCTTTTATTCTAAATATAACACTCCCTTTTATAGGGCTAATTACAAAGACTTCTAAACTAAGAATGATTAATTATTTGGTAGTTTTTAAATAATTAATCTACCTAAACTAATTCGAATACTAAGAGTAATAAGTTAAATAACTATTTAGTAAATGTAATAGTAATAAAATAAGACTTCCTTAGCGTGGATTAGGATTCCAAATTATTTTGGTTTCTTTTGGTCCATTTTCTACATTATATATTTGTTTTGCTAATATGAATAGATTGTTATGATCTGCTGACTCATTTTTGGCTATAAAATTGGATGCATTTAATGTTTAGGAATATGGACATAAAGCAGCATATTACCATGGCAGCATGGATGCTGCTCAGCGTGCACATGTTCAGAAACAATGGAGCAAGGATGAGGTCAATATTATTTGTGCAACTGTTGCGTTTGGAATGGGTATGCTTGAATAGATTAATGATCAAATGAGCTCTTGTGAGAACCTGCGAACCA
Source organism: Ipomoea purpurea (assembly GCA_009835305.1). NCBI lineage: Eukaryota > Viridiplantae > Streptophyta > Magnoliopsida > Solanales > Convolvulaceae > Ipomoea > Ipomoea purpurea. Next base: position 69,128 of record VALG01006134.1, read on the forward strand.
ACATGAGTGCACACAAACTATTCCAGGATAGATTGTGTGCATTTATGTAGACGCTTCTGTGCATTTAAGTACAAGTCGCAGGTTTTCACGGGAGGAGGGGTTCCCATTGGAACATCGTTTGAATATTCATGATACTTCTCTCATGCTCTTACATATAAGCTAATATAAACTTGGGAATGCATTTCAGGTATCAATAAGCCAGATGTTCGTTTTGTCATTCATCATTCTCTACCAAAGTCTATAGAAGGCTACCATCAGGTAATTACTGAAATTTTCATCTTCAGCTGTACTCTTTTTGCTTTTTTTTTTTTTTGTAAATCAGTTGTACTTGCAATATAATGTGGTATTCTCATGCTGCAGGAGTGTGGCCGAGCTGGTAGAGATGGCCAACCTTCATCTTGTGTGTTGTACTACAGCTACAGTGATTATGTACTCTTTTTTTGGGGGTTTATTCAAAGTAGTATTCTATGGATGCTATTCTTGCATTGCTTATTTTGCTTGTTTTAATTCATTTCTTTTTTCTGTAGATAAGAGTCAAGCATATGATTAGCCAATGCAATGTAGAACAAAGCCCCTTCACACCTGGATATGGTCGTTCCAGCATGGCAGCCTCTGGGAAGATTCTGGAAACAAACACTGACAATCTTTTGAGAATGGCATGTGATTGAACTTTTAATTGCTGAAGTACTTACTATTCTAGTATTCTCTAATCTCAATTATATTTGTTTTGTAAAAGTAGTTTATTAAATTGTTTTCAGGTTAGCTACTGTGAGAACGATGTTTGACTGTAGGCGCCTCCTTCAGCTTATTCATTTTGGTGAAAAATTTGATGCTGCCAACTGCATGAAAACTTGTGACAATTGTTCAAAGTCTCCAGAGCTGCATTGACAAGGATGTTACTGGAACTGCAAAACAATTAGTTAAGACAGTTTAATCTTCCCTCATTTTATTTACTAGAGTTGAGAAAAACCATTGTGTAGTAATGGTATTCTAACTGCATAACTCCATTTGGTATCCTACATTGATCAGGTCGAGTTAGTGAAGATGACTGGGCAGCAGTTTTCATCAGCTCACATCTTGGAAGTTTTTAGGGGTTCCCTAAACCAATTTGTATGCTCCAGTTCCAAATCATTATTGTTACTTCAAAATTTATTGTATCTAATCTTTATCTACTCTATTGGTTGCCTTGACTAGGTCAAGAAACATAGACATGAAACCTTGAGCCTGCATGGAGCTGGAAAACATCTAGCCAAAGGTGAAGCATCCCGTGTGTTGCGCCACCTTGTTACTGAAGATATTTTAGTGGAAGAGGTTAAAAAAAGTGATATGTATGGATCCACATCATCAGTCTTGAAGGTATGGTATTTGTTTTTGGCTGATATCTCATAGTTTTGAACTGGAGATCAATCATTCCATTGTACCCTTTTTTAATACCATTAAAATGTATTTGAACTCCATACATTCTCTTTTTCCAAGAAATCCAAATGGCATTATCTTTCTGCTTTCAGGTGAATGAATTCAAAGCCAACAATCTCTTTGCCCAAGGACATATAGTCAGATTAAGGTACAATTTTGTGTTCAACATTTTATGTTTTCTTTTAATTCCCCAGTACAGAGATCTATATCCTTCCTAATAAGAACATGAATACTTATTTACTTCTAACTTATTTCCTTGCAGATTCCCATCATCCGCCAAGGCATCTAAGCCGAGTAGAGTAGAAACAACTCCTGCAAAAGGCACACTAACATCAATGATGCAACAATCTGAGGTTGACCTGGTATGTTTGTGATTGGATGTGATTATATCACTGCTTTTTGTAGTAATGGTATTTGTTTCATTTTAGAATTAAGACAACAAAAATTCTTGTTTTATCTCGTTTTCCTGTAGGACCTGTCAGCCAAACTGTATAATGCACTACGGATGCTTCGAACTAACCTTGTTAAGGAAGGTGGAGAGCGATTCATGGCTTACCATATATTTGGGTAGGCACATTACTTCTTCCAAATCCAATCATTCATTTGGTAAACTATAAATCCCCTGGAATATATTAGCATGGCATGAGGTCCTCTCAACTCTTATTTGTGTTTTCATATTGAGTCTGGAATGTGCTCTGATAAAACAGCTTTCTCTGGTATCTTTAGGAATGCTACATTGCAGCTCATAAGCAAGAGAGTACCTAGAAATAAAGTTGAGCTGCGAGAGATCAATGGCATTGGCAAGTAAGTTTGTTTAGGGAAAAATGCAATATTAGTCTCCTAGCTATTTCCATTTAGTGGTTTTAGTCTCTTACAATTACCAATTGCAAAATTAGTTCTCAATATGTGCAATTTTGGTCGTTTTGCTAATTTTTTCGCCGGATGGATACATATGTGATCAAAATCTAGGAATAAAGTAGACAAATATGGCGATCGAGTATTGGAAACCATAGAGGCCACCATTAGGGGCCACTACTCAAACAGCGGCAGTAGCAACGACAGCACTGATTCAGGCAAGAGGAGAAGGGAAAGCGCAAACATGGCGAATGCAGGGTGTGAAGAAGACGACTTCGCCGCGGAAAGCACCGCCCGATCCAAGGAAAAGGCGCCAAAAAAGCACCGCAAACAGGACGATCCTATTGACTATGCGGATCTAGGATACTTCGACGATGCATTTATGGACGACGCTGATCTCGAGGAAAACGCCGATCCCCAAATCAATGGCGGCAATGGAGGGAGGGTGCTACCTTCATGGCGGGCGCCGGGGACTTAGAATTGTACTGCGTTTTGTAAGTAGGTCTAACCTTATTTCAGTTGACAGTATTTCTACGCAAAGATGATTAAATTCACATCACATCAGACCACCATTATCTGCTCCTCCTTTGTACAGTGATTGTAGCGTTACGAGCCGCTGTGCCGTCTGAAATTTTGCCGCCTCCTTTACGAGTGCGTTTTTGGCCTTCTAATCTTTCGCCCTTCATAACTGTCACATTGCCTTTCTGGAAATCATGCCAAGAAAACCAAACCCCGGTTCAGTCTTGGCATGAAATTCGTCAATTTTTTTTTTTTTTTGAAAAAGGAAACTCAGGTGAAAAAAATTAGTAAGAGCTCAAAAATATATCAAAGTATTAATCAGTATTGTGTTATATTGTATTTGGACATTTGGTATAAATTAAAAGCTTCTTTTTATTATTTATTGGTCAAATCAGTTTTTTTTTTTAAAAATTTTTAATAGTATTTTTAAAGCTGATTTTTGTAATTAATATTATTTTTAGTATTGTTTTTAAATATATAAGTTTTGTATATTAATATGAAACATAATATTATAAAAATTGAATTAAAAGTAATTTTTGTAAAACTTTGATAATCAAATTAGACACAATGGAAGAAATATATATATATATATATATATATATATATATATATATATATATGTATGTATGTATGTATTATTTTAGTGCAAAATAGTATGATTTTTTAAATAAATATTAAAGATGTTACTTGTGGGTTCACCTCTTTTTTAGGTGAGGTTAATTAATGAAGTTGTACTCTTTGTGTCAAATCAACTATTTTTATAATATTAATATTAAATCTAATATTAATATATAAAATTTATATATTTAAAAATTAAATCAAAAGTATTATTAAACATACAAAATTAAATTTAAAAAAATATTCAAAGAAACTAAACATAAAAAAATAGTTGATTTGATGAGTGAATAGTAAATATGATAAGTAAAATAAGACGAAAGGAATAATACTTTCAATATGTAATTTTAAACACATAAATTTTATATATTGTATAAAATTTAATAAATGAAAAATAATATCAAACAAACTTTATTAATCTAACTAGATATATAAAATTCTTCTTAAATTTGTTCACATAATATGACATTATTTGAAGTATTAAAAGTGAAGGTATTAAAAAAAAAAAAAGAGAAAAAAGAAGAAGAAGAACAATGCTTACAAAAAATCACTTATTTTTTGTTAATGTTTTGTTTTTGGTGTTAGTCTCTCGAATAGAGTTTAGGACATATATCGGATAAAAGATAACTTTTAAAATAAGAGGAGGGTGGGGCCCACGCTGGCGGACACATTATCCACGCGTCATTATCATGCGGCGCCAAGAAAGTGTTTCGCGGTGAATTGCCACCTTCAGGCTATATCCCACGACATATCTGCACCGTATACTTACGACATACGTGTATACTTACAATTCCGCTCCACTCTTTTTGTGCTTCTGCTGCATATATATTTATATATTTATATATATGATGATCGAGTGAAACAATCTGGCTCTACATGTACGGAAATGGCAAGAAGGTGGGTGGGGTATATGTAATGCGGAGTTAAACCCCCAAAAAGTTCCGTGCTTTAAGAGAGAGAGAGAGAGAGAGAAACAGCGATGATAGAGAGCTCGAGTGAAAATGGCAGCGGGTTCACTGATAGAGAAACGAGGGAAGAAGAAATGGAGAGGAAGAGGAAGGAGAAGCCGCCGGAGGACGATTGTTGCCCCATTTGTTTCGGGGACTTCACCGTGTCTTGCAGGACCAATTGCGGCCACTGGTTTTGCGGTATTTTTTTTCTTCCCTTTTTGGTTGAATCCATGATTAATAGTCAAAGCATTGTTTTTGTACTATTTGTATGATAATATCTTGAAGATCCTAAGTCTAGTTTTCTGTAGTGCCCAGTTACTGTTCGACTGATTTCTTCATCTGTAAATAATTAGTTTAGTTCGGTAGACAACAACATCAAATGCTTCAAAATTGATTAGTCAGATTTATTGGGTTTGATGGATATGCTTCAATTGTGTGTATATCTGGTGAATACAGACTTCAATACTGCATGTTTCAAGAAATGAGCTAACTCAGTCATCAAATATCCATTTCTTCCATGCTTCAATTTTGTGCATATCTAGTGAATTCAGGCTTCTATACTGCATGTTTCAGGAAATGAGCTAACTCCGTCATCAAATATCCATTTCTTCCATGCTTCAATTTTGTGTATATCTAGTGAATTCAGGCTTCTATACTGCGTGCTTCAAGAATTGAGCTAACTCAGTCATCAAGTATCCATTTCTTCCATGCATCAATTTTGTGTATATCTTAGTGAATTCAGGCTTCTATACTGCATGTTCAAGAATGAGCTAACTCAGTCCATCAAATATTCCATTTCTTCCATGCTTCAATTTTGTGCATATCTAGTGAATTCAGGCTTCTATACTGCATGTTTCAAGAAATGAGCTAACTCAGTCATCAAATTATCTATTTCTTCCATGCTTTCAATTTGTGATTATCTAGTGAATTCCAGGCTTCTATAACTGCATGTTTCAGAAAGAGCTAACTCAGGTCATCAAATATCCATTTCTTTCCATGCTTCAATTTTGTGTATATCTAGTGAATTCAGGCTTCATACTGTTGTTTCAAGAATTGAGCTAACTCAGTCACAAGTACCATTTCTCCATGTTCAATTGTGTCATCTAGTGAACAGGCTTCCATACTGCATGTTTCAAGAATTGAGCTAACCCAGTTTCATCAAGTATCCATTTCTTCCACGCACAATTGTGGTGTAATCTAGTGAATCAGGCTTCTATATTGAATTTCAAGAATTGAGCTAACTCAGTCTCAGTATCCATTTCTTTCCATCCTTCAATGTTGGTTTATCTAGTGAATACAGTTCCATACGCATGTTTCACAAGAATTGAGCTACTCCCAGTCTTCAAGTATCCATTTACCATTCTTCAACAATTGTGTGTATATCTAGTCAAATCAGGCTTCCATACTGCATGTTCAAAGAATTGAGCTAACCAGTCATCAAGTATCCATTTGACCATTTCTTCACGCACAATTGTGTGTATATCTATGAATTTCAGGCTTCTAACTGCATGTTTCAAGAATTGAGCTAACTCAGTCTTCAAGTATCCATTTTCTTCCATTTTCAATTGTGTGTATATCTTAGTGAATACAGGCTTCCATACTGCATGTTTCAAGAATTGAGCAAACTCAGTCTTCAAGTATCCATTTCTTCCATTCTCAATTGTGTGTATATCTAGTGAATACAGGCTTCCATACTGCATGTTTCAAGAATTGAGCTAACTCAGTCTTCAAGTATCCATTTCTTCCATTCTTCAATTGTGTGTATATCTAGTGAATACAGGCTTCCATGCTGCATGTTTCAAGAATTGAGCTAACCCAGTCATCAAGTATCCATTTCTTCCATGCTTCAATTGTGTGTATATCTAGTGAATTCAGGCTTCTATACTGCATGTTTCAAGAATTGAGCCAACTCAGTCTTCAAGAATCCATTTCTTCCATGCTTCAATTGTGTGTATATATAGTGAATACATGCTTCCATACTGAATGTTTCAAGAATTGAGCTACCTCAGTCATCAAGTATCGAGTTCTTCCATGCTTCAATTGTGTGTATATCTAGTGAATACAGGCTTCCATACTGCATATTTCAAGGATTGAGCTAACACAATAAATATCAATTTCTTCCTTGATTGTGGCTGGACATTGAGAATCATATGTAGATACTATTTACAGAGTAGTTATTATTGGAACTTAGGGGGTGTGGTTAAGTGGAATGGACTCTTCCATCCTTAACCAAACGTCAAGGGATCAATACTGTCCCGACTGTGGAAACCTTGGGTTACCCCAAAAAAGAGTAGTTAGATAATGGGTTATGTTCAAACTTATAATCCCTTATTAGTGCTTTCAAGTCAAACTTGCAGCTAAGCTCAATATTTTAGCTTTGTCAGATAATTTGAATGTGTTGGGGGTCTTAAGATTCCTCTCATAGTTGGGATGTGGAAGATTAGAAACTTTTCTCTAACCTTAACCTGCATTTTCCACTGTAGGCTTCCCTCCCAAAGAAGTGTTTTTCTAAACCATTCCTTTTTTCATTCACAGGAAATTGCATTTTGCAACTCTGGATGTATAGAGGGGCACTTCGGGCTTGCAAGTGTCCCATATGCACTTGCTCCATCTCCAAGCTGACACCAGAGGCATCATTGTTTTTTCAACAGGAAAAGGAAGTTGTTGACCTCCTTAAGGGCATTCAGCAGTACAATCGTCTTTACGTAGGGGGTTTGAATGGGCTTTTGCTGGTATGTTGTCTAACTGGCACAAGTATGTTTTTTGAGGTTGCATGGCGAGTTTTTGTTTAACTTTATATTCTTTTTCACAGAAGATACCTCTCTTATTTAGAACAGTTTTCTGGGCACTGATGGACATGCTTTTGGATCCGCATCAAATAAGACTAAACTATAATATGATGCGCCTTGTGGCTGTAAGTTCATGGAAACTTGACTAATCTCCATCCGTGTTTTTTTGCTAAATTCTTTCGGTTAGTACATTGTGAAGTAGATTTTCCGAGACTAGGACTGAAGGTTTTGAGATCAGTCTATCCTCTCACATTTCTCATTTCTCCACTGGATGAGTTCACAAGAAAAAGAAAAGTTGGAATATTTACCCCCACGACCTTCCTTATTATCATATAGCCATATAGCGAAAGTATGTATTATCTCTTTTATCATTTCACGAAATAACAAGAAAACTAGACTCTAACTTCTTCAGTGGCTTTGCTCCTCAGCTTTACCAAATTGCATCTAAATCATTCAGGCATCCAAGATAAGAGTTTTCTGCAAAAACAACTAGTAATGCTTTTCTGACCATTTACTGAAGCCACATTGTAGTATCTCAAAATTGCATGAAATAGTGGCAACTTAGGCTGGTTTATCTCCTTCTGGTCATTTGCCGGCTAAGGTCACAAGGAGGGAGGGGTGTATTTGTGACACCCTTGGGTAGTAGCTACGGGTTTTCCTCGTTAGTCAAAACAAATATTACGGAGTACTATAATATGATGTTGTGTGCATAGTGTGGGGAAACACATGTACTATCACATGATATTGTATGCATTTAGAAGTTAATCCATTTCTACTTTCTTAATGTTTACAAATTGCTATTGCAGCTTTTGCTAGGCTGGATCTACCGCACATGTGAATTTGACTTCATTCCCACTGGTAAAATCCCTTATGATCTTTTGGAATTTGTTGATTCTATACTTTATTATGCTAAGAAATGAGGTATTTTGCAGGTAGACTGGAATTTATGGGCTGTTTGATACCTGTGCGGTTATAGTGGTTGTGGTCTGTTCTTTGCCGGCCTATACCGGAAATGGGTGCGTGGCCGCCGTGTGAGGCGGTGGCTATGGAGGAAGCATGGCCTAATTGAAGCTTGCAAATGGATTTTAGCATTTCTTTGTGACATCCAACCAATCTAGTGTTAGCCTAGTCTTCAACTATAGATACCCATTAACCAGTCGCCGCGTAAATACGGTCCTTATTTTGCCGCAAAATCTGTTAGTGCTAGCAGATGACAATCACATTTCCCTCCTAGTCTTGTACAGTACTACAGTTTTTTTATTTATATTAGCCCTAATTTAAAATTAGGAAAAATTATGTTTCCTTTTATTTCATGTTACATTAACGAATAATACAACACCTTGTTACATTAACCAATCAGATTTTTTTTTTTTTTTAAAAAAAGTTTGTCAAAAGAATTAAGTGACATAGAAATTTGTGAATATACTATGAATATAGAGTTCTGCAGTTGTGAATATAGAGTTCAAAAATAATAACAATGAATATAGAGTTCTGCAGTTGTGAATATAGAGTTCAAAAACTGCATATAGAGTTCAAAAATTATGAACATAGAATTCTATAATTATGAGAATTTTATAATTCTAAAATTCCATCGAACTCATTTTGGAACTGTATTCACCTTACAGGTGGATACGATTTCATAACATAATTTGTTAAAATATTGTGTGTTATGTGGCTCACAGTTTAAAATAACTTTATTTTAATGTTAAAAAATTTATTATTTTGTACACGTGTTAAAATAATGTACATTATAATATAAGATAATGTATTTTATGTGTTTTTGACACTAATCTAACGGTTTATTGGCAATAAAGATTGTGTAGTGATTGAGAAAGATAAACAAGGAGAGGGGCCCGCAGTGAGGGAATACCTGGCAGGCTGGCGACGTTTTGTCTTGACTCGGACTTACAGGATCATCCGCTAAACACGTCATCCTTTCGTCTCCAGCCTTCGATCCTTCTTCTATCTCTCTCTCTGTACAGCTCTTTCTCTCTCTTCTTAGTGTTTACTTTCTTCTCTCTGTATAAACTCTATTTGCGATCAAACCCCCTGGAAGCTCGAAGATTTTCTGGTTCTGACACACGAGGGATTCGGGACACGCTGCAATAATCAGTACTGGGATGAAGAGGTTCTTCTTCAATCTTCCGAGCTCTCACCGACACCATCACCTTCATCAGAACCCTAATCGTGACGATTCCTCCGTCGCTGCGAGCACTAGTACTAGCGAAGCCACGAATCCTTCGTATGCATCGGAGCTCCGAGAATCCGCATCGGGGAGGACTGAGGAGGAAGTGAGCAGTTACGAATCAGCGAATGGTGGAGGGGTGGAGGAGGAGGAGGAGGAGGGAGGCGAAGAAATATCGCCGTTTCGCGGCGAGTCAGCGGAGTGGATAACGGCGTCGGCTTCTGGTCAGAGGAATGCGGATGGTGAGGATTCAGCCTCCTTGTCGATGAGCGCGGTTGCTAGGGAGAACAAGGAGGCGGGAACTGCGATGAGTGCGAGGATGGATAGCCCTCCTAGTGACGATTGCTGCCCTATATGCTTCAGCAATTTCGTCGTCCCCTGCCGCGGCCCCTGCGGTCATTGGTATTGCGGTATGGCTCTGCCAAAATTTTAGCATCTTATTTGTGTTTGTTTGAAGCAATTACTCCACTATTTACTAGCAGTGGGATCACGAAACTTAGATTCCTTTTCTGTTTTGAACTTTCCAGTATTTGGTGAAAGAATGGGGATTGGGTTTTTACTGGAAATGGAAAAAAATATGTCAATGAATTATTGTAGATATGGGGGCACATCCACTTTTGACTTTTGAAGTCGACTGATTTTGTAGCTCACAGAGAGCGAGGTGTGTTTCTTCAAGATTGGAAATGAGCAAAATTCTATTCGGCACTTTCCAGTAAAACTTGCAGCAATTGAAGAACATATGCTCCAGTATTAAACAAAAGATCACCTTGTAGCCACCTGATTGTGTGCATTAAGTAAACCCTCTCTTTGTGGCCCTAGCCCGCAAAGTATCACAAGTAGTAGTTCGACTTGTAATCTTGTTAGTTGTGACTACCGAATCAACAACCTGACCAACTTGGCTGGGTTTGTCCCCTACACTTGTACCAACTTCAATGGTAGGGAAGATGTTTTAACATTCATGTTGTCAAATTACTGGGTTTCGGTTTTAGCTTAATCCACTTGCATGAATTCCTTTGCTTTATGTTCTATACTATTGTTTTTACTTCGACAGGAGGCTGCATTTTGCAGTACTGGAACTATAGTGCAGCCCTTCAGCCTTGCAACTGTCCTATGTGTTCGAAACAGATAACTAAGTTGACACCTGAGGCATCATTGTATCACTCTCGGGAAGTTGAAGTGACTGAGGTTCTGGGAAGTATTCGAAAATATAATCGCCTTTTTGTTGGGGGCACATATGGCTTCATGCTAGTGCGTTGAGCTTTTTCATAGTTCTTTTTGGAATATCTATTTGTAGATACCCAGTCTAGTTATTATGCTTCAATAACTCCCTTGCTCTGTCTTGTTCCTGCAGAAAGTGCTTTGTTTGCCATTATACGTCAAGAGATTATTTCGTGAAATGATGAATCCTGATAGACCTGGTGCTCATCTAAACAAATTGCGAATTTGTGCAGTAAGTTTATATCTAGCTTTTTCATATTCTTAAGCCTATAGAGATGAGAGATGAGTGACGAGAGAAATCCGCAACCACTACTCAAGGGTGTGATCTGGGTAAATCTCGCTTTATAATCCTAGCCGGCAAAGGACCACAAAGAGGTAAACCAGCATAGGCTATTTATAACTGACTGGCTCAAACCAACTGGGAGTTGAATTTTGTAACCTTGTGATTACCAAGTCACCAACTTAGCTTGGTTTGCCCCCAACCTCCAAATATTTTTTGCTTAAGCTAATGCTGGTTGCTCTGTTCTTGCAGATGTTCCTGGGTCTCCTTTATACGTTCTGCCCCTTTGATTTTCTTCGAATAGGTACACAAGTCTAATTTGATCCCTCTCTATATATACACTTCATGCCCGGGATAATGTATCTGCATAATTTGTTCCCTGTTGTTTTGAGCACACCAATGATGCCCATCATTCTGCAGGCCGTCAAAATGTCATAGATACGTTTGATTACTCCGCCATTGCACTTTCATTCGTCTTGTATCTGGTTGGACTCCTTCACCGAAGAAGGCGCTTCCAGAATGTCAGGGAGATGGCAGCCATTGACCCATGATACTGTCCAGGCATTAGCTTGTAGCTTGAAATGGTACAAAATGACAGCAGTACAACATGCATGTGTATACCATGGACGTCTCGGGTCCAAAAATAACTTTCAATTCTGTATTTAGTTGACACATTCTATATCTACAATTTTCTGTACCTGTAATTATCATATTATGTGTTTGCAATTATCAAGTTATTTGTTTATATGTACAAAAATTGTTAGTTGTATGTACAAAATGTGGTACAAAATTTTTGTATCAGGATTCACAATGTAATATGAATTCTAATCTATGGTATAACAATTGCCCACTTTTGGGTTGGGTTTTCTGGTTCTCTCACTCACTGTCTTCTAAACCTTTGATTCAGTTTTTTTACAATATGTATCTTTCTTTAAACAGACAACAATTCTCGATTACAGATGTATAAAGCAAATTTAATTACATAAGGTTTGTACATTTTGGGAACACTTCACCATAAGGTTTGTACATTTTGGGAGCACTTCACCATACAAATACATACTAGCAAGGATTACGCAGTAGTGTTTTTATTATTTATGCACAATAAATACAATGCCAATTATTCTAGAAGACACTATCATATGTACAAATGAATGCTAATTTTTCTTCACATATCTCCTATCAGACGTTCGTACCAAGGACGTGAACATTGACTGTCACGGAAGCTGCGACCAGTAATACAGTAGCTACTTCTTCCATGATTACGTTGACTAGAGCCGCTGCTCCTACCTGACGCAGTGCATTTTCTGCCAATTGCTTTCCCTGTTCCCCAGGGCCTCCGAGTAGAACTCCTCGTCCAGCCATATATATGGCGCGGGAGACTCGAAGGAAGACGGGGTCCTCGGATTGCAGGCTCTTAGATAGCATTCTGCTTGAAATATTCTTCATAGATTGAAGAAGCTTTGTCGTGTCCACGCAGTTGTCCTGCTCCAGCCACTTCGGACAGGGTTGAGATGATGTCTTGAATACCGGCATCTTTGGCAGAGTCCAGCAGTTCAGAGAGGCGTTTGACGCTGGTTTGAGACACCCTTTCCATGTCTGCTGGACTGCCTACCATTTTTAGACTAAGAAGCGTCTGGCGTAGGACTAGAATGCTGCGTATTTAGATAGGAGAAGAATATAAGTCTCAAGAAAATAAATGTGTGAATATTATATGTGTATGGGTCAAGGAAATTGCAGTTTACCTGGTAGCAATTACAATTATCTTTTGAATGTTTGCTTGGACACCCCTTAGCCTAAGGAGATTGAGCTTCAGAGTTTCTGGCAACATTTCTTGTGTCAGACCGGTTATCCCATTGACCAATTTTAACAAGCCAAGCCTCACACATAAATCAACTTTATTTCCATTGCATTCTGAAGGCAAGAAGAAGATTCAATTGTCATTGTTAGATTTTGAGAAGCGGGAGAAAATGTGTGGATGGACAATTTTTAGGGGGTAGGAGTTGAATTTACCTATTAAATCCATTGGAGTAGATGGAGATAGTGTTGGGTTTCCCATCGTTTTGACGGCAAAGCTTCCTCCAGTTCGAAGTGTGGTATTTGGAATGAAGGTTTGAGAAGAAGTACCTTGCTGTCTTAATTCAGAGAGCGCATTTTTGTGTTCATTCCATTCTTGATCCATGTTACCCCTTACAGGCAAAAGCCACTGCATTGTCAACGGTAAGGCAGTAATAGCATCAGAGGGAGGCCCATAACGCTTGATAAAAAGCTTTCCCCAGATAATCAAAAGCAGCCGGCCCCTTCAAAACTGGTTCCAACATTCTAATGCGTGCTTTGCTAACCTCTTGCTTGAGTTCCTGCCAACATGAAAAATGTCATGCATCCAGTACAGCTATGTTATTGGGAAAAGCAGAGTTACAAAGTACAATGATTGTCTAGCAATGATGAAAAATAATTAATGCACCACTTTCCTGTTTCCCATGGCACACCACTCCTAGTGAGAGAGTGTGCAGTTCATATAAAATGTAACCTAATTCAAATATCCAATAAGCATCACCAGTTAAAAATAAATTACAAATTGCTCTTAAGGGTTCTTACCTGGATCTTTTCTAACACGAAGCGCAAACCCCTAATTAATGCGAAGATAACTGGATTCTCTGACCCATCATTGGCCTGGCAAATCTCAGCCAGCTCTGTCAATAACTTCTGGTGACCTGTCTTTAGCTCATGCTCCTTGAGAGGAGAGACCAGTTTCTGCAAAGTGCCAGCGTGAACTCCATGATCTTTCCAAGATAATCCATGTCTAGCTTACCCGAGCTTAGCACCTGAGATGGTAGGAAAACAGTGGAGGATTGAAGGTCAGGTCATGATGCCACAGTTAAAAAGCAAATAATGAAGATTTATTAGTTACCTGAAAGAGAATGTCCAGATCAATAGCTTCAGTAATATCATGTCTCCAACTCTGAGGAGCCACATTGCAAAGTTCATCTCTTGCCTCTTTCATTAGGTCAACAATGCAGCTGTAGTTAGGCTTGTCCTTCATGGATTCCATGATATTGTCCCAAAATGCCTTCTCCATTGTCTCTCTTACTTTTGCCTGCACAGTGCACAGTAAGAGTGACCAAATTCAATGTTTTGTACGTAACCATTGAAGAAGTATTTAACAACAGATCACATCCAGAATTGAGAAACTTTTAAGTTTTAAGTTCAAAAACACTAACCTTGATTTCAAGCTCATCTCTACTATCAGCAAAATCAAGATTCTGTCCATGCACACATTCATTCACAATCAACTCATTCTCCAAGTCCAATCGCTCAGCAGCATATTGTGGGTTGTTAGTGCTAGGAGCTGAAACACTAGATTCCTTTGGATCAGACCCATCCCTAAACAAGGACCTCACCACACGGCTAGGCCTGACACTGTCCTCTATAAAATGATTATTTTCAACTGTTTGACCAACAGAAGATGAGGGACTCTGAGAAGCAGCGCATCCATTTTCTCTAGACTGGAAATACTTGTCACGTGTATCAGAGAGTGCATTTTCCATGCGCTCTATACCAGCATCTCCACTTAGGTGATGCACTTTCTCCCTTAAAAGTCTCTGGTCTGCAGTAACCTGCATCAAAAGAAGAGCAAAATTCAAAATTACTCACACAGAAGTAGCAAATAAGGAAGTTAAAACCCGATGCACTGGACTGAAACAAATTTGGCCAAGAGAGATTTGTAAGTAGGGGCGCACCTGTTTCTGGACAGCCTTCATATCATGAGTAAGAGGACCACTATCACCATTAGGTGTCATCTTGCATGTCTGAATCATAGAGATTCAAGCTGGCATGCAGCTCTCACCAAATCTTTCTCCAACGATTGAGCATCTTTAACCTTCCACACCACAAAACTATTCAAATAAGAGCACCATGCTGAATCATAAGCTGCAAGCTGTGACCTGAAAGTTTTACGTTCTACTGTAGAATTATCTGAAGTCAGTGTTGGCCCATTTAATATTATTCTAATCAACAGTTCAAACTCTTGGACAAATTTCTCTGCAGATGTTGCTAGAGCAACCTCACGTTCGCCTTGACCACTGAGCACTGCATCGGGATGACCTAGTATCATATAAGCACAGAGCACAACTCGAACCTGGTACCGTGACAACTTAACAGGGGATCTTACAGCAGGTTTGCAAGAACCTGCTTTCTTTGCATCCCCATTGGAGATAGATCTCCTTGGTCTAACCATTCTTTTAGGGGAAGCAACACGCTTAAGAAGGTGATCGATATCATCCCAACTAGAGGCATTAGAAGCACTGGTAAACTCACGTGACAACTTGTAACGGAATTCAAGTCGATCAAGCAAGGCCTTTGTAGTCCGAAGAGCATAACTAGATTCAATGAGAAGTGCAAGCTGCTCAAATGGCATCATCTTCACTGAGCTTTCGTTGATATTTAATACGTTATAAGCATTAGCAAGATGTGAGGTGGTTTTACTCTGCTTACGGAATTGCCTCCAGCACCTGCAAAAAGGAGTTCTGCATATTTTATATATGATGACAGAAGGTGAAGAAGCCTAGTACTAACTGATTAACAGAAGAGCCAACTGTGTATGACCACTACTTCTTTCTACCTTCAAAGGTTAACTTTGGCAGTAAATTGTGCTTCATGTACCTTGCTAATTTTATGGAGAGGTGATCAGCTTGCTCATGCATTTTACTGTAATTGCTGTTAATATGCTGTCTTCCTCTCTGCATCAAATATGCTGCCCTCTGTCTCTTTGCCTATATACCATACAAAATTCTGAGGTTAGAAGAACAACAATAAAGTCTGATAACATATTTTTATTGAACTTGGAATTACTTACCCTCTGTAGTCTGTCTTCTAACTTGTTTTTCATTTCCCTCGTCTTGATCTCTCGCTGGTGAGAAACAGACTTTGCCACTCTTTGGACTTGCATGACCCTATCACAAGCCTTCCTCTTCTCCGCTTCCAGCAATCCCATTCGCTTCTTTTCCGCTGCCACACGCTTCTGGCAAATGGCTGCGCCTACACGCTCCTTGTACTTACTTTCTCGAGCGATCCTTCGTAATAATGATTGAGATGTCCTCTCCCTCAGAGTAGCCCTCCTTTGGTTATAAGCCTTAAGTATAAGCAACCTATTAGCCTCAGCCTGCTGAACCCGCAATTCCACTTTGTTACCTAACTCAGCTCGCTCTTCTCTGAATCGCATTTCTGCTTCAGTTTTAGCTGCTTGCCGCAACTCATGAAGCTTAGCCAGCCGCATCTGGGCTTTAGCAAGAATGCTCATCCTGCAAGTCAGAAAATCAAAAGTTGGAAATCATAGAACTTTCAAAAGTGATCCCTAAAGTATTATTTTTCACATTTTTCAATTTCTAGTTAGGTTATGTAGTTCACTAGAAATGGTTCCTAGTTTTCCAGGAATAAATACAGTAATGAAGATTAATCCTTATTACTGACTCAGATCATTACCTTGACAGGGACCTAAAAAATGATCACATCATCACATAGAAAGCTATTTAATATTTACAATTAACTACTGACCTCATGTCAAAAGGCCTACATAAATAAGTAATTCCAAATGGTTTATGACAAAGACTAGATAGGATTCTGAAATGTGCAACCAAATTAGACAAATTTTATCAACAAGTAATAAACTCCTCTATCAAAACATTTCAGCAGAAGATCACCTTTTCTCCTGGGCAGCTTGAAGTTTAGCCTCGAGGCGTTGCCCAAGGTCTTCTTCTCCAGCCATAGATTGTGTGGGGCTTCGTGGCTTCGGCCTGGCTTTACTTGACAGATACTCATAGAATTTCTGTTTGACATCGCAGTACAAACACATAAATTAGGAAATTTAGAAAACACTCTTTGTAGGATGATCCAAAATTAAATATTACTCCGTAAATATTAACAGCAGGGAACATATGAGAACCGAAAGGAGTACAGAGATTATGATTGGCTTGATTGCTGCGCCTAAGTATTCAAGAACAGACTTTTTTAAGGAGAATTTATTTTTTAAAGAAACAGGTCAAAGGTGAAAAAAAAAAAAAAAAAAAAAAAAATAAGAAGGTAGAAAAGAAAAAGAAAGGAGGAAGGAATCGCAACAACAATACAAGAATCCCCCGCCGAACTCTATACAATAGAGTGAAAATTAAGTTTGAAGGAGATTTAACTAAAAAGCAAAATATAGAAGCAAGTTAAAAACTTAAATATTTTATTCCTTGAACAAGCTGTAATTTTGATCTTAAGCAAAATAAGAAGTCGTGTTTTCTACTTTCTCTGGACTACACTTAATCTTCACGAACTAATTACCCAAGAGAGGAAGAAATATTTCAGCACTAATACTTTTGTTCGGTTTAATTTAGAGTCTAAAAGATTTCTTTTATTTTTTATTTTTGAAAATTAGGTGAAATTTTAGTTTAGGTGAGAGAGACCTGTCGACGAAGATCGGCTCCGCGAAGCTTGGCTTCGATTTCTTCAACAGTAGGCGGCGAAGTTTTGGCCTCCGACAGCTTCTGGCGAAGCCAAGGCGGAATAGTCGGCGGGGACAGCGACGTCGCTCCATCATCGGACGCCGGAATCTCCATCGCTACTCCTCCAGCCACCACCACCATCTCCGGAGACTCTACTCCCATCCTCCATCACCAGCCAAACAATTTATATTCCAGAAAGAATTCCACAATTTCAACTTCAACACTGATCAATCAATCGATCAATTCACAGTATACACACACACAAAAGAATCCAGAAAAAATAATAAAATACACAGCGCTTTTGTATATCTATTCTCAGAGGATATAGAGATTGGAGCAAGATTGAAAAGAAATTGAGAGAGAGATAGATAGAGAGATGGAGCTCTGAGAGTTTGGGTATAGTTCTGGAATTCTGATACTCTTTCCCCTTTCGCATTTGTTATAGAAGCCTCCCAAAAGGAGCGTGCACTTTACGTGCCTTGTGTAAAGAAAAGCGTGTGGGTAGTTTTACTTATCCTGAAAGGTTGCCACCTCACCGCTCCGGACCCCCAACGGTCTATTCTTTTATCCAACCCGGTTTGGACTTTCCCGTCCACTTGGACCGTGTTGCGGTTCGTGGTTTCTGATTTATTGCCACTTTTTTTTTATTATATGGTTTAGAATTTTAATTTCAAACCCACCTTCACTAGAGGCTACGAATTTTTTAAATTAAATAATGAAAAAATAACATTTTTCCCTCCGACTTATATATTTATATTATTTTTTTCTCATTGAATTATTTAAGTGATTTTTTTCTTCTAAAATGTTAAATTGACATATTTACCCTTAAAATAAATATTTAAAATACATATTTCATTTAGTTTTCTTCTTCGATCAACAAATTATAACCACAATTTGATTCAAACCAAACAGACACTCTAGCAACCAAACCGAAATATTCCAATTGCAATTTAGAATCGAAACCCGATATTCAGAGTTTATTAAAATCGCGAACTGAAACAGCCAGTTCATTCTGAACTGAAAAAAATAAAATACATTTATTGTTGAATTTAGACTATTTTAAAATAAAAAATAAAATTTTAAAATAAAGACGGTTCAAAATCGCGAACCGGATTCGGAACCATCAATTCACGGTTCAGATCCAATTTTTTCGATTCATAATTTTAATAAACTGAAATCCAAATACTGGGTTCTGGATCTGAATCATAACCAAAAACTTTTAAATCGATTGTTATAGTGTCTGATTCAGTTTGAACCGAACGTGATTATCCTTACGTATACGTAATAATTGCCGGAGAAGAAAAATAAATAAAATGTTTAGGGAAAAAATCTCACTTTTAGAATAGTTGAGGGGCTAATATGCTTACATGAATAATTTAGGAGAAAATGTTATAAGTATATAACTAGGATGGAAAAAGTGTCATTTCCCTTAAATAATTTAAGTTTTAAAATTTTATTGGAAAGCTCAAAGCTTGCAACTTTTATTCTAAAATTTTAAGTAGAAGTTTTGTAATTTTAATTGATAAAGTATCACAAAGGCTCTGTTTGGCAATGCTAAGCTAGGAGCTATAGCTTATTTTAAGCTACTAATAAGCTATAAGCTCTGTTTGGTAATGTTCCAAAATAAGCTCCTAGCTTAAAATAAGAGTTTATTTTGAAAAGCTACTTCAGGTAACTTTTCAAAATAAGCTACTAGCTTCCTAACTTTTTTTCATCTTTACCCTTATTATTTTAAAGTAATGACATATTTTAACCTCATGAATTAAATCATTTCTCTTCCTCTATCCAACTTTCACGTCAATCCCTTATTATTATTATTATTATTTTATTATTATTATTATTATTATTATTAAATTAGCAATATGGTTTCAACCAATGACAATATTGCTATTTCATTATGGGATGCTAGATCATGATCATGCTAATAGTTTTATTTAAAAATGTTTATTTTTTTTAGACGAACTGTTAAATTTAATATATAAACAAACTAATTTAATTTTATGAAGATGTCCTTTTTAGTCTTTTTACATTTATCAGCTTATCCAAAAGTAATTTTACCAAACACTTTCAATCATAACAGCTAGCTTAACAGCTCTTCAATTTCAGCTCCGAACTTATAGCTTTTCAGCTTTCAGCTCATTTCAGCTATCAGGCTCCTAGCTTATAGCTTTTCAGCTAGGTTTGCCAACAGAGCCAAAAGTAAATCAATTTTAGCTTTTTAGGTGTTCATAGTTAATTAACTCAAACCAATAAGCCAATAAAATAAATTTTAATTCTAAAAATATTTACAGTATTTACATAGAGTACTAATACACTTACTAATCGAATAATTCTTCTTTTAAAAAAATAAAAATAAATAAAATAATACATTACTTCTACAATTTTAAAATTTTAAAATAAATAATGGAAAATTGAATAAACTAAGAGCGTTTAATATAGCAAAAATGAAAAAAAAATACAAATCTTACGATATTGAACACATTTTGCATACTATTATTATAAATTATAAATAAATAAAAATTCTCAAACAAAAAGAAAAGAATTGTGATATTTTGTAAATATTAGTATTTCTTTACAAAAAATGGTATCGTATATTTTTTATTTATAATAAACTGGCATTATGTATTTTTGACTTTTTAAATTTTATTATATAATATTATAAAATAATTAATAATTATATGATTTTCCATTCTTGAGTTGATTGTTAACGTGAATTGAAGCGCCACTAAACTTGAACAAATGATAAGGGTGCTTGAACATGTCCACATACATTTTGAATATTTGTGTTTAACAGTGGACGGTCCAATATTTCCCCACTATGTTTGACAATCGCTATTGGCTACCACCACAATAATATAATGTTCATATACATTCTGAGTCTTCACCCAACCAAAAAACAAAACAAAAACATTCTATATGAGCCAGAAAAGTGCAGGCAATAAGTAGACCATGATATTGTATCTAAATGTCACAATTTAATTTTGTCAATATTTATTGATCGAGTGTGACAGACTTTTATAATTATGTTTACCTCTCTTGGTGTGGTTGTGAGCTATTACATAAGACGTCGAGTGCAACAAGTCTTCCTAGTGCAATTCTGTCTTCCTGTATGGTTAGCCCCAGGGCGGTTGAGTGTGACAGGCCTTCCTACCTAATGCAGTCTATTTCTCTTGTGTAGTTTACATACGAACGAAGTTTACCCAATACGTACCCTCAAATAGTGACAACATAGTTGTTAATGTTATTTCAAGATAAGATTGCTTCTTCACAAGCTTATCCCCGCCCTGACCAATTGCTGCTAGCTTCAATCGAGCTGTATGAGGCAAAAAC
>VALG01006140.1:0-18524 GCA_009835305.1 Ipomoea purpurea
CTGCTCAGTGGATGCACCATATCACCATCGTAGGTTCTGAGTCTAGTATGAGGCAAGAAGACCTGGCTAATGGTACCACCATTAGAGGGCAACACAACAATGGAATGATCAACTGTTAGGCTTGTTGGGGTGGAGATTCAAAGGCAACGTTTTAATTAGTTTCGCTTCCGCCATTTTACGAGTGTCAGATCTCTCCGTAATACTAATTATTTGGTAGTTATTTGAATGTAGTAATTAAGTTTTAGATCTATACAGTTTAACTTATGCTTTTGCTAGGGTAATGGACCCATTTTGGATGATTAGAAGAATCTCATTGATTCCATAGTTTTCTTTGGGATTGGTAGGCTTGGTACTTGAGTACAAGATCGTCAGTTGTATTGCCATTAATTTGATGCCTGTGACCGCTAACAATTGTTCCTTTTGCTGAGTTTTCGCAGTGAAAAGCTCTTAAACAAAGAAGTGTTTCTTTGTCCAAACCTCCTGAGTTTGATCCTAGTCCATAGATACTGGTCCAGCAACAGTGAATAACGCCCAATTGTCTACCAAACCCGAAATCAAAAATTTAATTCCAACTGTTCAAATGAATGTCCAACAACAATTCCTCCCAACAATAAGGTTCATTGCCACTTATTACTTTTTAAGCTCCCTCCATGGAAACCAAGCGTCAATTTTTCTACCCTACAATCAAATCAATACCCTGCTAGAAATTAATATTTTTATTTTGTTATGTTGTTGGATACTTCTATTAAAATTCTATTTGATGGTTACAAATATGTAATTTATTTTTGTTGACCATTGTACACAGACATTAAAAAATGTTATCCACTTTAAAAAAAATATCCCCATGGGTGCATGATTGTCTCTGTGATAAGCACTATGTAATAACAACATATATGTTGATACATTCCGTAAATAAACAGACCCAGCTAATAATCCTTTTAAGTCCGGTAATAAACAAGTAAAATCACAATTTTGACAATGTATAAACCATATAAATAACTAAAGATTCATTTTAATCCCTTTAGGAACTCCTTCACATCTTTACCTTACCCTTTGTTAACTGAATGATAATGTAAAAAAACAAAAAACCTTAATAAGCCTCAACACACCACCAGAACACAATGTCTTTCCTTCACTTGCGACATCTGCCTGCTAAATTTTGGTATTTCAAACATTGTTTAAAACTTCGAGCTTGTCCCTGTCACACATCATACTGCATACAAAATTAAATCGATTTTTATAAATCCTAGTTGGACATTCCCTAACAATTTATTGACTAAAACAGTGTATCACATTAATTGTATTTTTGTTTGGTTATCCGGTGGTAGCACCCACTTTAATTACATCTCACTTCATCTCATTCAGATAAACTCTATCCAAGGTCAAATTCACTCTCAATTACTCAAAAAGAGAACGAAATTGATGTAATTGGTCAATGATTTGACTGTTCATCCGAGCCAATAATACTTCTTGTTACTTAATCCAATCTGACACCCACTTCTGGACATACATATCAACCCCTAATCGTTTCATTACCGTTATCTGGGGTCGGTGAGTCATTTCTTTTACAACTACAAAGAGCAGTGATATATCCTAAACTGTAATGATATAGATTTATGTAGTCTAAATTCATTCTAATGAACATGAATAGAATAATTATTTCTCTCCGTACAGTCGAATTGTATGGTTAAAAGAATATTTTTTGATGCGAAAGGGACATATTCCCTTTAATTAATAATAATAAAATTATAGTCAACTTTTAAATCAACCTATTTAACCTGCCGAAGTCCATCTTCCAAGATGTGTTATTGCTCTCCTGGGTCACAGATGGGTCTACTCAATTCTCAATATGGGCTCTCGACTTCAATACCAAAATCTATGGTTTCCTTTAGGTACCACCTCAGAAATATGGTGTTTCCATATGGGGCATCCTGGATGCTCATCATATTTCATATTCATTACCAATTGTTCGCGACAATTCCATTCATTTATGGAAAAGAAATTATTTAACCTCTAATATCTTTTTCATCCTCCTCACATCCCACACACTACAAGTTAAATTCCCTTTCTCTCACATTTTCTACCCTCTGTTGAAAATACCTCTCCTACGCGTGGGATGGAAAAAGGGGTATTCATCACTATGATAGCCAAATTCCAAGCCTAAATTTTCCAATTTGTTATTTTCATAAGTCTACATTCTCTCGATTGGACAACTCAACTCGAATCTAACCATAATTGATCTAATATGACCTGGACTGCCATTACTATACAATACAACGCGATCCTTCCCATATTCTGTAATTCACTTGGACATACATTATACCCGGGCCTCAGCTACATACAAGACTCTCTTACGAGTACTTCATGATTGAAGCACTCACTTCCTCCAAAAATTGGAAATGAGTGTGCTTCAATCCCACTCTGGACCTGGCACCCCAGTCACAATCTCTCTCCTCCGATCATTCCAGCTATAAATTTTGATAAAGAATATAGTCAACGCTATAAAGAAATTACATACCCTCATAAGATAATACATCCACAAAGGTCGTAAAGCTCCTCTAAGAATGAAATCAAGTTTTGCGAATGTCCCTATGTCTTGTCGCAAATAAATATTGTAACTCTATGTTTTCAATATCGTAATAACTTCGCACTCACTCATACCAGACATGATTAATTGAGCCACATTCACGAACCCCGCCCCTCTTAATGCCATTGAAATGTAACAAGATCAATTATAGTTCAGGCCGAGTGTATCTAGTGCTATTGATTATGGCTTAAGCCGGTTAAATGTATAAGCTATTAATAATCAAAAACATGATGAAAACGATTCTGATTCCATCTTATCGGCGCATCTGCAAATTTTTACTGATGTGGTGTCGTATAGTGGGCGGGGTAATTTTCGCATTAAACGCCTCGCCAATTGTTGTCTTCAGTTAATTCAATACCATTCGTAGTGATTTTAAAAACATACTTGCCGGAGATCAGTGGTCAATTATCAAATGCTATAGGAATTCATTCGCAACTGACCTGGTTAGGAATAAATGTGTGTATGCATCATATTGATGAAACCAATTCTTTTTAGTACAGATTATAGGTAGAAATACCATACTACTACAGAGTTATTTGCTTGTTCCTCAAGCCTAGCAGCGTATAGTAGAGTGTTTGGGATACACGAATCTCTTACAACAACTTCCAATCATGGACCGGATAGCCAGTGAATCACAAAACAACTTCTTCCCTTTTTTCCTAATTCTTCCCATTTAGACTGAAAGAATAATTAAAAAATTCTAACTGCAATAGCCCCTCCCACAGATTTGACATGTTGGCGCATTGTTTGGCCACTAACTACTTGTTTTCGATAATTCCATCCCATTCTCAACAATGTATATAATCCACTCAACTTGTTTTCAAAATTCATGACAAACTCATCTACATATAAAGTAAAGCTTAATATCCAATGGCAAATAATTCCAACAAACTCCTACTCCCCTTTAGGTGGTACGACACTTTGGTTCAAATCCCCCTATATTTTTTTAAAACAATTCTATGTTTCATGAATTTAATCACACAATGTTCATGTTATCGTGTTCTTAATCTATGAAATCATGCAGGTCAATGGTCAATCAATTTCGAGATACCATCGAACCGATTAACACGCCCAACATAACGTCATTTTGTTCCTTATTTTTTTATTTTTTTTACTTTTAATTAATCTTGCTAGCAGTTTTTCTCATTTTATAAACATTCTCTTTCACTCTTTCTTTGTGCAAATTTTTCCAACATCATAAATTATGAAGTCATCATATATATTAATTTCAGTTATCTAAATTTTAAGATTTTTTCTTGTATATATTTATTTAATTTTTATGGTTATATTATTATAATTCTACTTATTACGCGATTTTATTTTTTGTGAATTTTTTTCAGTATTGTGTTGCCTATATATATCTTTTCGTTAGAATTATAATTTTTGTTATGGAATTTATTATTTTACAGATAATTCATAATTACATAACTGCTATAATTCATACATCCCAAACAATAAAATCATATTTAGTAAATGTTTTTTCTGTATTTTGATATCATTTGTAATTTTTACATACATTCATCAATCATTAACAATTGAAATTTCATAATCTTTTAACAAACGCAGCGTTTTTGTTAACAACACGTTAACTAATTTTTCTCCATAAAAACACATCCTTTGTAATCCAAATTTCATCTCATTTTCATTGTTTTTGAACATGTTTTTTTCTTTTGTCCAATCAATAATTCGCACTTGAGGTTCCTACAATATTTTATATTTTCCAGGCCGTACCAAACTGTGATGTCTTGGGGAATACGAATGGTTCCCTTCATTTATCCTCTTTCCATGGGATCAAAGGGTCAAATAAAATCATTTCCAATAGTCAATAACAAGCATAATAATAGGAATAGATGGTCAATATAGTCACTTAATTCAATAAAATTTAAAATTACATTTGCAATTCTGAACTAAAAAAAAATGTCAAGTTACACCATCAACCAAGTTAGGAGAATTCTATCAATTCCACCTAAATATCCGTCACTTTCCTTTCTATGCAGTTTCCAGATTACATGTAATGCTTACCTTGGGGCTATTTTTTCTTACTTCTTTTTTTTTTTTTTTTTTTTTTTTTTTTATTTTTTTGTATCCATACGTCTGGGAACAACATTGCATCGACTCAAGCGGGATCAAAAACAAAACACAATATTGAATTATTATTGAGTTCCACCATTATATCTTTTACCTTTTTCCACATGTCTAGTTTTGCTATCTCTCAAATCTCTTTCTTTCACATATCCATGAAAACCAAAATCAAACACAAATGTAAATACTAAAACTATATCATAGTAAGTTTTATGGGGGTTATTTATCCAAAGATTATACTTCTTCAACAAACAATATAAATTCCGAACATTTAATGAGAGCAAGATTTTTCTTCTAACACCAACAATGCATAATGTTACTCAAAATTCCTTAAATAAATAAATAGAAATAATTAGTAGGAAACAATTACACTGCAAAAAAACTAACAAAATTTTTATATAAGAAAATAATGTCACTAGCACATATTGCATCTGGTTGCATGTATGATGTTTACCATGAATTCAAGTTCCTCATAGGAAGTAGAGACGATAGAGATAAATGTTCTTGAACTTCAGACATTTGAATTTTCGCACTCTGGTGACGATAACCTGTTTCGGCCGGCAAAAAAAATACAAGAGATATTGAATCTGACGAACGCCATTCTGCGAACTTTGTTCGGCCATTGCAGGCTGCTTTTCACGGCTCGCTGCGTTTCTCCCTCTCTCCAAGACTGAATTAGGGATAAAGAAACGAAGAAAACCTCAAGAAAATGAAGAAAGAAAATACAAAAAGAGACAAAACATATGTCTGACTAGAAAAATAAAAATAAAGCAAGTAACCCACTAACTAGGCAACCCAAGAATAGTTACCGCTATTTTTGTTGAGAGTACAGACTCATATGAGGGATGTAATTACACTTTTTTTTTGTTTGTTTTTATTCAAGTTCCAAGTCATGATTTCCAGTTGGTTCGTAATCATGATCCCTTTTATTCCTTTAATAATTATAATTTTTATCTTCTCTAAATGTTGAATGCCACTTATCAGATTGCACGATGAACAAACTGTGGTGCCGCGGTGGTCCTGAGTTCACTTGCGCGTTCTAAAGTATTCCTCAAGGTTTAGGCTCATTCAAAAATCCCTCAGGCTAAATTTTAATCTATTGAACTTAAATGGCTATTCTCATTTCGTCAACCTGAACTAGGATCTCATGTATTTTACTTGGGGGGTCAACCCCCTCCAATGAAAAAAAAAAAAAAATGAATGATTCAGATGGTCAATTTAATTTTTTTCTATTTTCAATATATAATATATGATATCGTAACTTTTGTTATTCAGCGTTTAGTTTTGTCAATTCTAATATGAATTATAACTACACCATTATCTAAGTTTAATAATTAAAGTCTTAATAGAACAAGAACCACAAATCCTACGGCCAGAATCCTTCAAACAAATTAGTAATATTAATATTTTTATCCTTAATTTAAATATAGAATAATTTTAATATTTTAATGCCTTAATTTATTTTCCTTTTTTCTTTATGTCCCGTATGGTCAACCATACCAAACAACTATTTATAACAATAAAATCAATCTTGACATATTATCTGCATTTGGTAAACTTAGAATACCTATAAATACGCAAATTCCAACATTCAATTACTATGTCATAAACAATTCAATATAGATTACCTATTTAAAACACAAATCAAATTTAATTATCATAATAACAATTCCAATATAATCTACATGAATACTTTAAAGTATATTAAAAAAAAATGAGCATACCAATCGCAGTAATGCGCGTAAAAAACTACATTTTTAATACTCCATTGCAGACTATAATTATATAATTTATATAATTATATTGCCCAGAGGAAAAATGAAAAGCAAAAATACTAGTCCAAACTATAAGGATAAAAATTGGAAGATTTATATTTTTAAGATTAGAAATCCCCAAGAGCTATCACAGCCAGATGAAATTTCGGAAAACCCAAGTCAACTTTAAGGAATCCCTGACATACTGCAACAGTATCTTTATCATCTAAAAATATACAAGAAAGAAAATTAAAAAATAAACTTCTTCCATTATGACAGATCCTCATTAACAACTATAAAAAGAGAAGATTGAACATGGGAAAGCAAGGGTAACAAAATAAAGCAAATACAACAGAGCAAAAACAAGAGCTAAACAAGCATACAAAAAAAATCAAAAAGCTTCCATCCTCAAAGCTTAAATGAATATCCTTAGTGAAAACACTCAGAGTGACAGAGCCTTACAAAAGAAATATCCAAAAGATAGGAATTTCATTAACCACAAAGACTAAGCCATCATAAATCAACTACAATCCGGATTGAACAACAACTTTGACAAAACCAAAAAATAGGAAAGTACACGGATTGTAAATCCCTTTGATTTTCACACGAGTTTGAACAACAGCAGGCGAGACATTGGGACTATTAGTGCGGCTTGTGACAAAGCACAATCACAAGGACTTTCTAACCGAAGCTAGAAGAGGGAAAGACGCGAGTCGGAATACTGGAAATAGCGCACGACTGAAACCCAAGCAGCAGCTTTTCAACTTTCCTATAGGTGGCTGTGACCCAAAGCACAATCACAAAATTCATGTATCTTGAACCAAAATGGATAAAATTTGGCCCTTGAATAAGCAAGGATAGGAAAGGATACACCACCTCCAACCACGTAAAAATTGTCTTTGTGTTCTTTACTTCTTTACTTTTTACTGGGAACTTTCTTTGCTTTCCACAGAAACGACACAAATACACACAACCGATCATTATTATCCGCTGTCACCGGACCAAACAATCTAGTAAATTCTGGTTCATCATTCCTTATATTTTTTCTGCGAAAAAACTGAAATCTATTCCCCCCCCCCGCCCTCGTTCTCAGCTGAGACTCCTACTCTTTTTGGGACCAACACATAAAGACTATAGAATATCACTTTTGAAAAACATAAACATTCATAATCAACATCTCATCCATTTTAGCAGAGTAATTCACATCATAAACTTCTAATCTGCAACCTATAATATCAACAGGCATGCTCAATAAAAAACTAACAACATAAAATTCAACACATAATTATCACAACGAACCATCTTACAAGCAATTCATATAAAACATACAAATTAAATCTTCATGCTCAATCTCCAGAAACGATATACAAGATTTCAAAGTAACAAAACAATCATTCGATAACAATCTTGAACATCACTCTCATTATCAATCCATCAATACTCTACTCAAAGCAAATCCGGCCAATACTAACTCCATATCAATCCGCAAACATAAATAGCCAATGCAACTCATGGCACACTATACTCATAGCAACTCCAATACATAAATATACTCATACACCTTAAAAATAGAACTTCTGTGAGTCTCATTGAGTCAAAAATGACGCTCTTCTCTTCTTTTTTTCTTTCTTAGAGCTCCAATGACATTTCTTCCTTTTAGTCGCGATACTCCATACTTTCTCTTTAAATGGACGAGGTAGGAACTCATTCATCATAGGTGAATGAACCTATCTGGGCATGACGTCTAAGCCGACCTAATACTCTGCTCGTCCACCGAACCACTATCTTGGTTCTATGCTCAAACTCTGTGGAATCAGGTATCGAACTATTAGCGTGCACACCCCCTAACCAGGATTCCAAGTCCGGCGGGCAGTTTCAACCTCGTAACGGGGAATACACCGCTACATATACTGGGACCGCAATGTCCATAAAATCATGCGAGAGGACATAGTCCAAATGGATCCTCCAAAACCTCACCGATATAGATAATACATAAAATATCTCTCATGCATGCAACAACTCTAAAACTTCTCAATGCGTCAATTAATGATATACCACATGCTTATGGATTTTTGAAAGTAAAACTTGGGCTCATGTTGGCCGCTTATGCATTTTTTGAAATATGATATATGTGAGATGCAAAAACTCTACAACATGCTCCAAATCCATGTATATTATCCATAAAATTCTCAAGGAACCATATCATACTCGGTTTGCAACATAGCAAATTCTATACATTTATATCAACAAAATATGCTTCAAATCTCATTGATCAAATATCACATTTTAGTCATGCTCTCATAATAATTCATATTTTCAAAGTGATCATGCCTCTCTACTCAATACAAAAATAACATCAGACACAAAAGCAAAGCATTTCTCAAACACAGTGAACTTCACAATTTATACTGTGTTGCAAATTCTTCAATAAATCCATCATAACTTGCTCATTAATTATCCAAAAACAACAAAGTCAAAGCCAAAATGGTGTAGAGATGGCCCCAAGGTACCGAGCCACAAGGGATCGTGACACCTGGTCCGAAACGACACGTAGCTGAGCCACAAGCCTGACCACTGCACAAAAACCTCTTCAGATCAATACTCAGGGACTTGGGGCGGGCCTCTTCATGAGCCGGCCCCATGTAAGTCGTTACTTGGTCGGGCCTAGCAACGACCCTTTCCTAGAGCCAGCCCTAGGCCCGTTTGGCCCCGGCTCTAGTCGGCGGCCGTCCTGATGGGCCGCGGCTAGGGCCGCTACTCTTATCTGGTGCACACACAGATAGTGTGTTTCATCTGCAAAATTCAATCCAAGCATGTCCAAAACATCCAAAACATTCTCAAAACTTCAAAGACAAATACTAAATCACTTCCAAGCTTAAACACAACAAAATTCCACCATTTCTACTCAATAAACATACTTCACAAGCCAAAACAAAGAGGGACCCATGAGGTTATACCTCTTGTTGCCTCTTCTTCTTGTATGGATATCTACCTCCTCTCTACTCAAACGCCACCTCCTACACCACCTAAACACCTCAAACAACAAACACAAGCCAAGACTAAGAAACCTCAGAGATTGAAGGCTAAGAGAAGAGGAACCTTAAGATAGGATGGAAAAATGAATGGAGGAGATGGATGTTGAAAACTTATTGTAATGCTTCTTTCCTATATCAGACAAGAGCTTTGGAGAGGCAATGATGGAGATCAAGGAATAACAAATGGATAGTGTTGTTTATATAGGGTGCAAAACCCTAGGTAAAAAGGCCAATGATTGGTTGAGGGCAAAGTGGTAAAAGCTTTGCTAGAAAATGTTCTCAGGCAAAGTTTCTTGGAGTTGTGTGGTTCACCTAGCATCATGGACCAAGGGCTAGAAATGCTATTTTAAATACTTTGGGGTTGAAATGAATTTTCTCAAAAAGTTTTCTAGATGAACACTTGTTTAAAGCTTCTTTGAATTCTCCCGGTTTCACTCAGATTGATTTCTCAATTTAAAAATTGGTACGCAAAGTACCAGAAAATTTAGGATTTTGAATTAAAAATAATTTTTGGTGTTGAATTAATTTAAAATTTGTTCAAAATAATTTATTCAAACACCAATTGATCACAAAAATTTTTAATGGAGTGAAAATGGCTATTTTGAAATTTCTTAAAATTGGATTTATAAAATTAAATTTTGGGTTGTTACAGGTGTTGTCATGGGTTTTTAATTCCTTTTGTAGGTCGGGCAACCCTACAATCAATTATCTATTGCCGTATTTCTGACTCTCTTGGCCATGATGCACATTCTCGGGGAGGAATCAAACGGTGTCGTCAGGATGGTACTTACGTTCATTCTACTGCCATTTTAATTCCTGTTGAGTACGCCGCTCAATTGCATTATTCTTTCGGTCAGTTTCGCTAGCTTCATTTATAGGCCGAGTTTTTTACCGTTTTGTGGATTGTTTATTTTTGATTTGTAGCAAATTATTCTAGTCGTGCCTCCGGTAGCGCAATAACTAATCCACCTCTATGTCTTGTGCCTTCCAAGTAGTCACGTCCGACGTTTGAGAATGTCCATGCATTGAAGACGCTTGACTTGAATTCATATAAACACCGGACACACGCACGCGTTGTCCACATGCAACATGTGCACAGACCTGATGGACAAGCAGTTTATGATTGGATAGCTAGATCTGGACGTTCTGACATGTATGATCTTACTTTTGTTAGATGTGTTATCTAACATTTGTGTGTTTTGGTGTTTCACATTTTCCATTGTTTTTTAAATGCAGGGATGAGGAATTGTTTCTTTTTTGTTGTCGGTCTGCATGCCGGGCTGAATTTATATCACTGTTGGAAGGTAATGAAGTGCTAGTTGGCATATTGAATGCTTGGGCGTATGTTTTGAATTTTATGGAAAGGAGCAAGGTTGTAGGCTCACTGTCCAGGCTATTCGTGTCAACAATGTCTACGGTTCATTTCTACTTCTCGTTTTTACATTTTTTATTCCAGTGCTCGGTTTTGTTTGGTGATCCGTTTGTACTTACATTCTAGTTGTACACCGTGGTTGATGTTTCGGCGCCACGTGGACGGCGGTTGCAGTGGTTTACAGATAGTATGGAGGAGGAGT
Organism: Ipomoea purpurea; assembly: GCA_009835305.1. Lineage (NCBI taxonomy): Eukaryota > Viridiplantae > Streptophyta > Magnoliopsida > Solanales > Convolvulaceae > Ipomoea > Ipomoea purpurea. The sequence continues at coordinate 11,033 of VALG01006140.1, forward strand.
TAAACTTGTCTTCTTATAATTCATGGGATAAATTAGACATGGTTAGTGTCATTTGTATGCATTTGATATACTGTGCATATAACACCGCCCATTTTTTATAGTCGGTTCTTCTTTTTTCTTTTTTTTTTTTTTGGGTTGCAGCTTTTTTTCCCTATTCTTCAAGCCACACGCTACTACGTTATTTTAGTCGATTTCAGACGCATGCGCTTCGATGTTATAGATAATTCCTCCGTGGGGGATCTGTCCCTCGAGAAATATGGACACACACCCACTGTGTTGGTATGTGCAACGTCTATTTTAGCTTTTTCATTGTTCTCTCGTATCATTTTTTGGCTTCACAATTGAGTATCCAGTTCTTTTTTGTACGCTTGTTTAATGTAGTGCCATTTTTGTAGCATGACTTGTTGACCATTTTTCTTTGAGGATGTTGGGGTAACTGCATTATTTTTGAAGGTCACACAACTGATTCCTCGTAAGGTACGTTTACCATGGCGTGATGCTAAGAACAAAGTAGATTGCGGCATTTTGCTATGCTCCATATGGAGTCTTATGTTAGACAGCCATACGCTTCATGGGATTGTAGCCTTCATAGGGGTGATGCACGCGCCTTGCTTGCTTTACGCGTCCGCTTCTTGTACGAGATTTTGATGTTCCAAAGCAACACTCGTCGGCTATCGAATGTCAATTGTGTTATGAGGTCAATTGCTGAGACACGTTGAAGGCCATATTTTATTCCACCAATTTTTATTTACAGTCATTTATCTTGTGGACTTCCCAGTACGGGGTTATTTGTTTGTTGTTGTTGTATTTTTTTTTATGTTGCGTGGATAAGATATTTTTATATGTTATTTATGTTTACGTTTAGGATGTGGTTTTTATCTTGCATTATTGTTTATGATTGTTCCAGTCAATCTAATCAATTTTGTTTTAGTATATATGTTTTTTTATACAGAGTTGCTGGTATTGGGGCTTCCATTCCTTGTCTGTGCGTAACTGTGACTCACTGTGTGCATCTATGGTTTTATGGTTAATTTTAAATGGTAATTGGCATGGTTGGGGTTTTTGTAACATTTTTTTTTTAATTTCAAATGCTTGGTTCGCGGTCTATGCGTACATGTGCCTCATTGTGCGCGTGGTGGGTTAAACAGAGTTGCTGGTATGGGGGCTTCCAAATTGTGGGTTCCTCGTCTGTGTGTAACTGTGTCTCACTGTGTGCAAGTATGGTTTTATGGTTTTTTTTTTTTTTTTTTGCATCAAATTTGTAGGGGTTTTCTTTGGTCTCTACGTGTAAGGCATACAGTGTGTGCGTATAATCCCCACATTAATTGATGAAAAAGTATCTGCACCCGACCGAAGAAATACCCTGAGTCTACCCAAGTCTGAACGAAGGAATATCTGCACCACCCTAAGGAATGAAAAATAAACCGTCATACAAACACTATTACGAACACAAAGAGATAAATTTAAAAGTGCATCACTTTCTAAATAACAAAAATTGGGTAGCATTGAAGCTATCTCCACAGAGATACACACATCATCATGACATCCTGAGCCCAAATATAAGACATGAATTACAAAATATACACAGTTACATTCCGGTAAACGCTGGACCAGCCCCGTGCATGTCATCATATTGATATGTGCGTCAAAACAAGCGACGGATGGGATTTTTTGGGGGGTTGGCTAATAGCTTCTGTCGTGTGTTTATTCATATAGATAAAGGGGTCAATATGTCGGTTGGATTCATGGTAACACTTTGCATTGCATGGACCACGTCATCTCAATTTAAGCATGTTATCAATAAAAGCTCTTCCATTTATTTGTCATTAATCATTTTGTCTCCCCAATATTCCATCACACCCACAATTAGTGTGGAAAAAATGATTGGTAAATCAGTAAAGCTGTACGCACATGCTATAGAAGTTTTCACGCACAAGCTCAAGGTATTTTTTAAAAAAACCACTCCAAAATGACACGACATCTGCGAAGATTAAATAGTTCAAATTAAATAGTAACGTCGTCATTGGCTCTTTCAATTATAATACCGTTTTTATTTTTGGGGAAACTTCTACTGTTGTGGCCGGTTGCTAGCCCACAGGTTTTGCAAGTTCGTTTCTTCTTACTTTGCTCCTTCATTCCAATCTCTTTACCAGTCCTCATTCGTTTTCCCGACCCTTTGTTGCTTGACTCGGGTGGTGGGTGCACAGTGACTGTCTCAGGTTCTGGGACGCCGCAGTACGACTCCATAATCACTCGTTTGCCTTTATCTGCAGCCCCTCGTTCTATCCCGCTCTCGCACCATGTTGCTTCGAATTCCTCCAGCGCTTATCTGATCGGATGCAACTTCGAAACGTCCCCTTGAGCGAGCCCTAAACATCTGTAAAACAAATTAATTATGGTGCTTTCTTCGTTGTTGTTGGGTGTCGTAATCCTTGCATATTGCAGACTATCATAGCCCACTCCACTTGTTTTATTAATGTGGTTTTTGTCTTCGGGGGTGATATGCTGGGGAGGTATGTGCTCGATCCTTTCATAGATTAGAACTGCATAAGCATGATTACATAACATACCAATCCTTGTGTGCAGTCGGCATGTGCAGGTTGTTGTCGTTGTCCCATTTTCAACTTTGACCGTGTATCTCTTATCGTATTCATCCTCGACCACATACGTGGTCACGGGACCATCATGGTTGATTGAACGCACTCGACAATCAAAACATCCGGCAAATATTTTCTCTTGTACCTCGTAAAACACGGTTAATGTATACAATGACGCTGCCTCTCGCTTTTGCGCAATATTAACTTTTGCGCAATTTGTTATGAATTGTTGATGACCAACATCTAGTTTCCTATTCACTTTCAAGAAAGGTTTGTAACTCTCTTCGCACAAACAGTGTGTGTGCGCCTCTTCGAATGTCTTCACTACATACCTTCTCGCACTGTCCCTTTTGAATACAATCCTAGCCATCACCCAACTCTGGTTGATAGCTGCCGGCGTCTGGTCTTTGTGGTTGGTTCACAAACAAATGTTTCTTCTTGTTAGAACTTCGATGCACATCAAAGCCAGAGATAGAAGCGTAATTTTTGTAGACTTCAATATCATCTTCTAATTTTTTGAACAATTGCCCCTGGGTCGACTGTGATACCCCGGTTATTTGGAATATTTGTTGTAAATATAGTTGATTTTATGATTATTTATATGGTGGTTCTATAGTATTTGATATCTAATATGTAATAATTTAATTTACATAGTAAACATTAGTATATGGTATGTATTATTATATATGGGATATTTGTAATGTGGTACGTGTAATTATATATATTTCTATATTTTCTAATCTTCTTAATTAATTATCCTAATTACCTAAATATATGTATACCTATTCGGTACCTAATTATTCCTAATCAATTCTTATGTTATATTTATATATATCGATAATTAACCTAATCATTCCTAATCAATGCCCAATTTTTTTTAATACACACACACGTTACATACAACTCTCCCTAATCTACTCAAATCCACTCCATTGCCGACTTAGTCATTATCTATATATTTTTCTATTCATCTTCAATTCCTTCTTCAATTATTTTTTCTCCCTCTCCTACACTCAATTGCCGAACAACCAAGAAAGAATGTTATTCTTCATCATCATAGTCTTCTCCATCATCATCAGTTAGAGCTAGTAGATGAGAATCATCAACTTTTAGTATTTCGGGTGTACGCAGTGGACACTTTTACTTCTTGGGTAAAGATTTATGTCTACCTAAATTTATTTACCCCAAAGAAAAATCATTTTACTAAGTGCTTATGTGATAAATTTATTGTTGGATAATTATGTGAAATATTATGTGATTTGTGGAATTATGTGACTTATTATGACATTTGTGGTGCATTTTGGATATATGCCATTTGTGATGTGTAATTTAATAATGTATATACTGTGAAGAAGGTTTGATATGTATTTTGTGTATCCATTAATATATAAATTTGGGATAGTGTATTTAGGGGTAATAATAAAGGTATAAGAAAATACTTCAGTGTGAACGTATTCTTATGGTGCGTATTCATGAAAAACATGTAACAATGGTTTGTCAATTGTTATAATGGTTATAGATGCAAGCGTAAGGTTGAAATTATTATTTTCCTGTAAAGATCAGACTTATGATATAAGATGTGAATTTTAAGGTTATAGTTACATATATATTTTGTCTCGGATGATGGTGCTACTTGGAGGTTTTGAACTTTCCTTTTTGGTTACTATTATTATTATGAGAGTTGAGATCTCTCTAATTGGATTGGCCACCGGTTCGTAGATTCGTCCGGTTTATATATTTTTGGATTTGGTTTTGTTATAATTTGGTTTGGAAGCTTGAAATTTTCCATTTGGATCCATTCCTCCTTGACACTGTATATATTAACTATTGTTGGACATGTGAAAAGTTTAACCAATTATTTGGAAAATTTACCTTTCGTGGTTATTTCGAGAGTTTTGGATACTCTCTATTTGGTGGTTATCTTGAGAGATTGGAAACTCTCTTTGGATTATTAAATTGTGAGTTTGGTAATTTTTCTTAATTGGTTATGTGGAAATTATTATGGTGGTTATCGTATGAGCTAATGGAATTTTGAGTAGTGAAGATGTTATGAAATGTTTTGAAGAGATGGCTATATGGAAATGTTGAGGTAATTTTTGTATGATGAATTTTGAGGAATGAACAATGGTTGAATGATTTGGGATTATGATTAGGCTATGCCTTGGTCACTTAGAAAGTTTTATGGATATCTTGATATACACATAAATACTTGGACGTTTGATTTCCTCAAATTATATATCTAAATGGTTAAATTATCGATATTGTTGAGAATGAAAATTTTTAAGGGGTTTATGTGCAAATTACATGCTCCTATGTGTATTGTGCTATGTGAAAATGTTTTACATGTTTGGAGTAAGTCTTACCAGCTATTGTATGCTGAATTTGTCCCCTCCTTAGTTCTTTTGCAGGTGATGTTGCATGAGCATTTGGAGCATGAGAGCGATTCACCTGTCTAGTTTGAGATTAGAAGTTTTATATCATTCTAGAAAAAAAATTGAGAAGTCAATTTTTAGACAATTGTATTTTAGTGCTTCGTATTAAAATATATTATGGGTTGTTTTAGTAGAGTTGGTTTAGCCTGTGCATTTGGATAAAATGTTGTTATCTAAATGTGGTGGTAGCATCCCTTTTTCCTTGTTTTGGTTAGCTTCCGCAAATGAAACGATGTTTTCTGATTAAATAAAAGAAAAAAATTTAAAATTTTCTCGGATTTTGGTTTTGAAAAATTGGGGTGTTACATCGGCTTTATGGATGGGTCGCATTCCGTTAACCACGTCTCAGTACCGCCCGGTGATACATCCATAACACAGTTTTGGCCCTCAACATCATCTTCCATGGGTAGTGCACCTGCCATACAACAACTATTTCTTAACATTTTAGTATGTTCACAGAATTCTGGTTGCCCCACTATGCACATTCTACTGTTGGTCCACGCACACCTATTTGTAATTTAACATCATGTCGTTCCACACTTTTGGAAACACTCTTACATGCACACACGTCCCGCTACATATTAGCTACTCTTACTAAACACCGATACAATTTTAATATTACAGATAGTGGCCTACACAAACGCTAACGTTAAGCACAGAATACGCATTCGCACATGCCAATTTCATCCCATTTTAATATATTCAATGCACAGGCTACGCACAAGCATATTTTCTCACTATATGCACAGACTTCAATAACTACCCCGCACACACCCACAACAACTTCCTTAGGCCCTAATCGGTTAAATGAACTCACTGCTTTACACAAGTTCTTAATCAACCACGGTCAGACATATACTGTGTTAAACGAGGCACACAAACACCCCCACCTTTTACTCCGTCAAACCCAACAATGATTATCTAAAAACCAAAACACCATCCATACACGCACATACCAAAACACCATCCATATACGCACATACCAAAACACGTTTTTGCACATACTTGTGTAAAATGCAGTAGAAAATATGAATGTCAACTTCTTCCCCTTCCCCGTAGCCATTGCCCCCTCCCTGATGATGATGATGCGGAGGCGGGCTATGGTGGTTAAGAATTATGGGAATAATACAACAGAAATCCACACTTAGTTGGTGTGCAAATTTTGTTGTGCGTGGGTCATTTATATAAAAATTCAATTGTACTGAAGGTAGCTGATAATCCAAAACACCATCAACTGTACTGAAGGTAGCCGATAATCCAGAATCCATGGGCCAAATTGAAGGAAGAAGTAACAAGAAGCTTGGGCGTTAATGTGCGTGAGTTTTCTATTCTGCTTCTTTCTGAGCTCGTAATTCTGAACTACTCACGCACATTAAGCCAAAATCACGCATATTAAGCACAATACTCAGGCACATTAAGTACAAAACTCATGCATATTAACATTACGCATGTTAAGTACAAATCTCACGCACATTAATCCACCACACAACCGCACGGGAAGCCACAAATGCACCTGATCCCTTCCCTATAATATTTAATATTTGTTAGCTTCTTGGGAAAGCTACTGACAAATATTAATTGTCATTAGAGAATGAGATATGAGGTAGAAGTTGAAGAGAAGTTTGGGTTGAAGAGTGGAAGTTCGAGTGAAGTTGTTTGGGCAGAGGTTTGCTTGGAGATGAACTTGGAAGAGATTTCCTAAGAGAATTGGAAAGAGATTTCCTAAGGGAATTAAGAGGAGATTTCCTAAAGGGAACTTGTGGAGAGATTTCCTAAGGTTTTATGGGAGGAAGTTGAGGAATTAATTTTGCTTTCTTCATTTCCCAGGGTTGTTGCCAGCAAGTATAAAGATTGGAGACTTTCATTGTTTCCAGACACCACACCACATCCACAAACTTCTACAACATTCATTCAAACAACATTCATTCAAATTGGGTTTTCTTTCTTTCTCTCCTCTCACGGCTGTATGCAGCAGTTGAAGGAGAAATGTCTATTTCTTCTTATTTTTGTGCTACTTTGTCGTGGGTTTGCCCTAGCTTGTTTGGTGGCACGGTGGCGGCGTGTGTCGGCAGGTTTTGGTCGCACGTCTGGTGGATTTGTCCATGAGTTTGCTGGAGATCTTTGGGGTACTTTCTTCATTAAATATTTGTAGTGGTCAGTTGTTTGTTCCAGGCATCGTTTTGGGTAATCTCGTAATATTTGTATTCTATTCACCTTACTCGTGGTGGTTGAATATTTTGAGTACGAGTTGGTATCCTTTTTTAGGCATTTGAACTTGATAGAATGTATTTGGCCTAGAGTTGTTGTATTTGATGATTTTTAGGGTGTTGGCTCGGGTGGTAGCCAGCAACTTGTACCCAAGATTTGTTATAGTGGAATACTGTGTTGGTGGTGGTCCGTGGTTTTTCCCCATGGTTTTGAGTTTTCCACGTAAATCTGGTGTCACTTGTGTTGACATTTATT
>VALG01006141.1:0-15019 GCA_009835305.1 Ipomoea purpurea
AAAGAAAACAAAAAAACCAATTTTTTAAAAACCATGGTTTGCCTCCACGCTTCTTCTGAAAATTTAAAAAATATATATTTTATTTTTAATTACTATGTATGACGAATCGATATTAAGGGGAACTTGGACGTAACCTGTAAAAAAGATTACTATTAACATAAATTTTTGTAGTTGGCCCGGCCGGGTGTCAATAGTTCAATGGGACATTTTTGTCGCGGTTGATAGTTCAATTGCACTAATGTGTTAAGGTTCAGATTGGGGTCTATTTGACAACTTTTTCCAGAAAATTGTATAAATATTTAAGAATCAAAACACAACACAAAAGTTCACATACTCACACAAGTATACTACCTATGATCATTAGAGTATTGATTTTAATTTTATTAGCACTTGTATGGGTTGTAAATTTGTGACCGATTTGAACAGATTTAGGGTTAGGTTTTCACTAGAATACACGATTATACGACATTGACCGACGTTTCGGTTCCGCGTTCCGGTCCGTTCGGGACCGCCGGGTGCCGGTTCCAGAAGAATAGACACAACCGGAACGCGGAACTCTATGAATGAAGGTTCGGTTTCCGTTTGTTCGTAAACCGGCGGGTTCGTTAGGAACCGCCGTTCTAGGACCGACAAGTTTGTGATTGTATTATTTTGGTTCCGATCCAAGCCTAATGTCGTCTCGCAAATGAATTTGAAAATTTTGAGAAAATTTGTCAACTATGACAAGACTCAGAAGGTTGAATGCTGTGTCGTGAAGTGTCAATGTGGTGAGAGATGTGCAATTTGGACTTTGAGTCCGAGCGGTACCACCGTGAATATATCAATGTGTAGGATCCAAGATACCACATTGATATTCACATAGACTCGGCCTTTGGAGTCTTGTCGAGTGGTGACAAGGACTCAAAGCTGAAGTCTTGGCGCAAAAGGCCAAAGGCTCAAAGGCTGAACGTCGTTGGCCTTTGCGCCAGTCACCCTCGGGGGCAGTCTACTGGTCATAGGTAGACTGCTGATAGAAGCCCACGATGCGGTAGGGTACCGGTATGAGAGTATCAGGCGATATTGTTTGTGTGTGTTGGTGGTTTCTGTGTTGTGTGTTGTGACCGCGTGAGAACCTGAGCACCGGGGCGGGTGGGCGGGTCCTGTGCCTTTAAGCAACACCCTTAACCGGAACCGATTATTGTTCCGGGTTAGGACCGGAACCGAACGCGTGAGCGACCGGTATTCCTGTTCGTTCCCGTTACTACAGTGACGGTTACGGTATCGAACCTCACGGTTCGAACCGAACGCGGTGGGTTCCCCTAAATACAAAGTCAGTTTTAGCGAATAACTATTAAAGATAAACAGCGAAAAAATAGGTTAATCGGCAGCCTAAACACTCACCTAGGGCGCACCTAAATGGCGTGCCCTTAGTCGACACTTATAGACGCAATTTTTAAACATTGAATCAAGTGCTTTCCGTTTACAAAATGCATTGTATAAGCCTTTTTTAAAATTATGAAAACCAAATCTCGAAAGTTGAGATAAAAAATTTTGATGATTTTTTAGAAGTGGTTAAAAAAATAAAAATGTAACGCTGTTTAGTTGAATCGATTGTGGGCCGTTGATTGAACCACCATACCACACAACCATTATAAAATGCACATTCTAGGGTGCAAAATCCTCACAATCAGTTACACTACTTCCTAAAACACGACTTTTATTTTGTTTTGCTGTTAATTTCAAATTGATACTTTTAATTTTCCTGGCAATTACTTACCTTTGACTTCCCACACTCCCCTCTATCACGTCCTCTCTCTCTCTTTCCTCTCTCCAAATATTATTCCTTAATAAGTCAAACACTTTGCTCCCATATCTCCATATATACCCATATTCCCCGCATTGTTAGGAGTGGTGAAGAGATCAGGAGAAAATAAAAAAACATTCATTCGCAATGGCAGGAGACAAGAATCCCATGTATGTGGAGCAGTCCCTAGAGAATGGGGAAACCCAAAAGAATTTCGACGACGACGGCCGACATAAAAGAACCGGTAAAACATTATACGTAGTATATTTTTATGTGTACGAGGTTGTTTTTCTGTATCTTGTTCGTTCTGTGGTGTTCAATGCAAATTATTATTGGTTTCTGGGTTTGGATTTGAAGGGACGTTGCTGACGGCGAGTGCCCACATAATCACCGCCGTGATAGGCTCCGGCGTGCTGTCTTTAGCATGGGCTATAGCTCAGCTGGGTTGGGTCGCCGGCCCCGCCGTTCTCATGGCCTTTTCTTTCATCACTTACTTCACCTCCACCTTGCTCGCCGACTGCTACCGCTCCCCCGGCCCTACCGGCGGCAAGAGAAACTACACTTACATGGACGTCGTCCGCTCTCACCTAGGTATGTCAAATCCCTTCTCTTTTCCCAATTACCCCTTAAATTATTCCTTCTTTTTTTTTTTTTACCTGAAACAGTCATTATTTTAAGAGTGTGCACTCAGTAAACCTCGTTTTATAACTCCACCCAGTAAAGAAGCTAAATATAAGTACACACAAAGATCTGTCTACTTTGTGTATAATCTTTACACTACTACAGTTAAAGTTCAAACCTTGTTTCATCTCCCAAATATTACATACTGAACTATTGAGTTAAGTGCTTATAAAGTGTAACTTGATTTTACTATGGCCCTGTTTGGTAAAAAAAAAATGGTCTATAGTGTTTGGTTAATTAACTTTTTGCAACTTCAAAATACTAAAATTTAAAAAGTTATTCCAAACAATTCTTTTAATTAACTTTTTGAAAAAAAAAAAAAATTATATCAAGCAACTATAAGCTAACGGCTAATTTATCAAATACTTTTCTACAACAATTAAATAATACAATCAGGCTAAAGTTAACAGCCATTTACGAAAAAGGGCCTATATGTTTCTATAATCTTATATCTAGGACTCTAGAGTTTTCATTTTTAGTGTCATGTTTTATAAAATTATTTTGTTGTTTCTAATAATTTTGGAGTTTATGAGTCAAAGAGTTACTACGTGGCTTATCAGTTGAAACCCATTCCCCAGGTGTGATTAATTTTTAATAAATAAAAAAGGGTTGAATTAAATTCCTTAAATTCAATTCCCAACTGCATTTCGATCAGAGAGAGGGACAGAAATGGGATATTAATTTGACATTTAATTTGAATTAATTAATGGGGTGTTTTTGGCATTTAATTTGAAGGAGGTGTGAAGGTGCAACTCTGTGGGCTGGCTCAGTATGCAAATCTTGTTGGGATTACTATTGGTTACACTATAACTGCATCTATCAGCATGGTGTAAGTTCCCCAAATTACCCCTCCACTTTTTACCTTTCTCCCCTAAAGTTAAGATTTATTCCCTCCACTTTTCACTTTTTTTTTTTTTACTTTTATTTCCACTCTGACAATTTAACTTAGACCCACTAAAATAGTTAGTTTATCAGTCAATTTTAATTTGTTTAACTACTATTAATTATTTGATTTGGTTAAACAATCAAGATGAGTGTTTGATTAATTAGCTTTTTGTAACAGTTTATTACTCCAAAATACTATTCAAAAAACTGCTCAAAACAGTTTTTTGAAAAAATCATTTTATATGTAATCAATTATCAGCAAACAGTTAATTTACCAAATATTTTTCTCTAGTCAAAGTCACTAATAGGAGTAATAGCTATTTACTAAACATCCCTCAATATTCTGAATTATTTATTTAGAAAAAAACATTTGCCGTAAATATCTTACATAATTATTTATATTTATTAGTTGCTTGTAAAAAATTAAATATTATGAGATAAATTTAGACCGAGAAAGCTAAGGAAGAATATAGCATCAATTTCTATTCTCTATGTAGTTTACAAGATAGGGCTCATAAAAGAAACACTACTTCTATAACACTGACAATATAATTACTAACATTTGAAAAGATATTAACTTTGTTGTAAGCAACAATACTGCCAAGCACGTGATATTGTTTTATCACCTCCATTTATTTATTATTTTGTTTTTTCTATACATGCATACTAAAAAACAACTAACTAAAAAAGGTACTAAAAAAAAGGTTACCACTTTTAATACATAATAGGTGATAGATAAAAACTTAGATCCATTAAACTATAATAATAATAATAATAATAATAATAATAATAATAATAATAATTGATTTATTGATTTTTGAGGTGGTATTGGTCTGATCTGATGTGCAGGGCGGTGAGAAAGTCAAACTGCTACCACAAATACGGTCATGAGGCGGCGTGTGCCATATCAAATTACCCGTTCATGATAATATTTGCGGGGATTCAGATTATTCTCAGCCAGATTCCTAATTTCCATGAACTCTCATGGCTCTCTATTCTCGCAGCTGTCATGTCTTTCGCTTACTCATCTATTGGCCTTGCCCTCTCCATTGCCAAAGTTGTAGGTATACATACATATCTGATCTATTACTACGCCAAAAACTATAGCTAATAATGAAGACGCAACTTAATTTTCTTATACTCTCACACTTTCGAGAGATAAATTTGATTCTTAAAACCTCTACCTAACAAGTAACAACAATCCTCGACCCTAGCTAACCCCGGCCTGGTGGTGCTGGCTATAGTAATGAAGACGTAACTTTATTTTCTTAAACTGTCACATTTTCAAGAGGTCAGTAGACTTGACTCTTCAGACCTCTGCCCAACACTCATCAATTCTAGCTAACCCCGGTCTGGTGATGATGGCTGAATTTGGCCTTTCACCAGCCTCCGTTTGTCCAACAAGAAGGGTTTTTTATAGTGTTTTGACGTTTTGTATGCTGTGATTAATTATATTATATTATATTATATTAATGAGAATATATATAAAATTTTGGTGTTGTGAAGGTGGTGGGCATCATGTAAGGACAAGCTTGACAGGGGTGACAATAGGTGTTGATGTATCAGGGGGTGAGAAAGTGTGGAGAAGCTTCCAAGCCATTGGTGATATTGCTTTCGCCTATGCTTACTCAACTGTCCTCATCGAGATACAGGCAAGCCTTACCTTTCACCCTACTACTTATCCTTTACCAAAACTTAATTTTACCATTTCAATGTTTTTTTTATAATAAAAATAATAATAATAAAGAACTCTTATCCTCAAAAAAAATAATAATAATAATAAAGAACTCTTAATCAAGTTTTTTTTACTAAACAGGATCACATTCTACAAACACAATTAAGACAAAATCAGGATTAGTCATATAATGGTGAAAATACCGAATGTTAAAAAAAAAAAGTGTCTTTATATATAAATATAGAATGTAGCCGAATATATATTGTCTTGAGGCGTAATAATTAGAATTTATATATGAGGTGGTGCATGCATGAAACTTTGCTATATATATTATTTAAGTAAATATTTTTATCGACTAGTAGTCGATTTGTTGAGATTAAGATAAATAAGTCTTTATCTCGCAAGATGTGAATATTAGTGTAATTGTGTAATTCTTCATTAGCGACGTTTTCACCATAGATGGACCACTAGTTTTGAGTTGTTGGGCCACCAAATGGTAAGGCCTTTTTCACTACAAAGCTCATCTCCTCCCTCCACCATACACAACACATGAGTGTTTGGCAATGGATAGATCAAACTTTTGTGGCTAAGGTTTTATGAAAATTTTGATCAAAGACTAGACGACAAGATAACGATTAATACTTAACGAGTCGTTGTTACAGCCTGGGCTTGTATGCGAGGCGATGGTTGGAAACAGATATGCCAAACGATTAGTACTTATCGAGTCATTGTTACAACCCGGGCTATAGTGGCTTGTATGCGGTCTAGTTAGACCGCAGTAATCGGATTCTGGTTGAAACTGACTAATCCAACTGAGTTTTGATCGGGTTTCGTGAGCTCTAGTAAAAGATGAAATAATGGGTCAAAATGTGAATGCAGGACACATTGAGATCACACCCACCAGAGAACAAGGTAATGAAGAAAGCATCTGGGGTTGGAGTGACCACAACCACATTGTTATTCCTATGTGGTTGCCTCGGCTATGCGGCGTTCGGAAACAATGCTCCCGGAAACTTCCTCACCGGTTTCGGCTTCTACGAGCCCTTCTGGCTGATCGACTTCGCCAATGTCTGCATCGCCATCCATCTCATCGGAGCTTACCAGGTAACTAACAGTCTAACACACTTCATTATTCATCATATGCTGCAACAATGATCCGATGAATTCATGAATCTAACTTCTCGGTTTCCAGGTTTTTTTGCGCAACCATTATTCAGCTTCGTCGAGTCTCGCTGCAGCCAGAGATGGCCAGACAGCAAATTCATAACCGCAGAATATGAAGTGAAAGTTCCATGCTTCGGCACTTGCTCCGTCAACTTCTTCAGGCTGGTGTGGAGAACGGGTTACGTCATAGTCACGGCCGTGGTCGCCATGATATTCCCGTTCTTCAACGACTTCTTGGGGCTGATCGGGGCAGCCTCGTTCTATCCACTCACCGTCTACTTCCCGATTGAGATGCACATCGCCCAAACCAAGATCCCCAAGTACTCGTTCAGATGGATATGGCTGAAGATCCTGAGCTGGACTTGCCTGGTTGTATCGCTCGTCGCTGCTGCTGGATCCATTCAAGGGCTCGCGTCTGATGTCAAGACGTACAAACCTTTCAAAGCTCAATGAGTAGTAGCCGGGACAAAGTAATGAAGAACTTGTGAAAAATGTAATGTTATGAAATAAGTTAAGAACTAGTTCATGGTAGTGAACTGCAATGTAGTGATGTTCAAAAAATTTATTATGCAATGTTAAATTTATGGAAGGGTTAAGCAGAAGTGCAGCCACAAATCATGGGCTCATTGTAAATTTGGAGTTCTATATTACATGCTAGCTAATCCAGGAAGAGTTATGCTGCTTCTGTCTCGAGCATCACAAATGCCTGAATAAGAGACTGTGCAGCATTTGTTTGCTCAGGTGTTCCCGATATAATGATCATAGCCTCTGTTGCTCCGGGCTTGGGATCATTAATGATAACTTTTGCATCAGAAATCTAGCAAAGTACAAACTTAAGGCTATTAACCCTTCTCGCTAAAGGAGACTTATCAAATAAAAGAAATGACTAAAATAGTTATTTGGAAATCAAATGCCAGCTTCATAATGTAAAATTAAAATCAAATTCAAGGAGATGACCCCACCCCCAAAAAATAATAAATAAATAATAATAACAATGTTGAAAAAATCACTAGGCGCCTGGGGACCGCCTAGGGCGCTGGGGACCGCCTAGGGCGCTTGGGGACCGCCTAGGACGCCTGGGGAGCGCCTAGGACGCCTAGAGCGCCTAGGCGGGCGCCTGGGGACCGCCTAGGGCGCCTAGGCGGGCGCCTGGGGACCGCCTGGGGCGCCTAGGAGGCCGGGCGCCTAGCGCCTAGGCGCGATTTTTGCAACAGTGAATAATAAGGAAAGAAAAACAAAAGAAGAAGATCCAGAACTAAGAATTGCACCTCACATATTTGTCTGAGACATCCCCCACCATCCCCATAGATTTCAGGAACAACAGAACGAGGAACAACTACTTCCACCTTGGTGCTAGTTATAATAGCTGGACTTGCCCTGAAATGATAAGATTTAATGTTACTCCCACATATAAAAGAATTAGAAGTAATGATGGAAAACTAAATACTGCTAAAGGCAAAAAAAAAAGGAGCAAAAAGTGTTGTATGTGTAGAAGCACAAACCCTCCAAATCCACCAATTCTTCTCTGGGGACCTGCTGCATAGTCAGGCATGCCCATTGGACCACCACCATCTATCATCCCTGCATGCCAGTTCAGAGATTTAGAGAGATAATAACTATTTACCATTTTAGCATCACTGATTACTGTGCCTTCTGTTATTCAACAATATAATAAGAACAATTCAAATGTATTTTCCACAAGTCATCAACCTTATAAAAGCAACAGGGGGTATGCACAACTAGAAACACAATTCAGCAAGAAAGTAAAGATGTTCGATAATTAATAGGAATAATTAATAAAAGGAGGATCTCACTTAAAATGGTATTGAAAGTTGATACCTGGGGAACCCAAGGTCCAGAAGATGGCATCCGTTCGGAAACAGAAGGTCGGACGCCTGACCTGTGAAAATTAGGCATATATGGAGGACGATCATCATGTGGATGGAAACCACCACGTGGAGGCAGGCCTCCAATGGCATCAAACTGGTGAAATGGTGGACCCATACTAGGATACATTCCAGCAGGAGAAAGTTCCCGTCTTCCCCTGTATGAAGGAAAAGGAGGCATATGGTCCAGAAAGCGATGATTTGTTGGTCGATTCATAGAAGGAAACGCATCACGAAAGAAATGCTCCTGCAATCTTGAGGTTATCTGAAAAAGAGCCTCTTGAACTGTATCAAACTCACCACTTACCTGCAACAGAGAAGCACAAAAAATTAAGGCCCAGCACCAGTGAAAGCCTATTTCACCCTCATGTTCCCATTTGAGACCAGGTAAGGACAAGAACAAATTAAATGGGAAATGTGTGAATTAGGACATTAATTTTAATAAAACTAGCAAGCCTCTTAAGTCTTAAGCAGGAAAAATAAAATAAAATAAACCAAAGCATAAACTCATCTCCTATGCCTAATCACCTGAATACTTCTTCATTCTCTGAAGCACAATTTGGTGTTTGATCCTTCCAAGAATACGAATATAAGCACCAGTTGATTTCCTCATTTCAGCAATAATAGAACCACCTTTGCCCAGAAGGCATCCAATTTGATTAGAGGAGACAAGAAGTTTTGCTAGCATTGTGTTGTCCTTGCTTTCAGGTAGAGCCCTAAAAATTCTGGACTGTACACGAAGGACAGCATCTTGTGGAGGAGATAGCCTATCATGTGGATGCTGCATGAATAGAACAAATGTAAATATTTGTTTCCTTGTATCATCAACTAATAAATTTTAGGAATACAATTATGGAGAGCCCAAGTAAATTTAATCTCCAGACCAACTTCACCAGAAAGAGAAGAAAAGAAAATCAAAGAACCACAAGAATCATAGGTCAAAATCAACAGTGCAGCTACTCATAAGCTCTTATATAGTTCATTGATAACCTTATGTATTGTTTTCTAGACTCAGCTAAGTTAATAGTATTTAGGTAGGAATGTGCCAAACCCATCATTATAGCTGAAGATTTTATTGGGAAAAGAAAAATAGAGCAGCAGTTTTAAGTCATACCACCGAACCAGATATGGCAATAATCCGATCTTCAGAATCAGCTACACCTTCTAGAACTTGGATCTCACAGCCAGTCTCGTGTTGAATTGTCTTGATTATACTCCCTCCTTTTCCAATTACACCTCCCACTTTTTCATCAGGACAAAGTAATCGGAAAGTTAAGGCATCCTGAGGAGGATTCATTTGGCCACGAAATCCAGTTTCACCATCATGATATCCAGTAGAATAAGGTGGTCTTGGTCCATTGAAAGGATTATTTGGTCGAGGGTGTGAATCGCGGTGGCCAGACGGATGAGAAGAGGGCCCACTTGCATTGGCCGACAAAGGATCTTGATCCAGAGGGGAGCTTTCGAGAAGTTGTTGAGAAACAGACTCAATAGCTTTCTTAACAGCACCATGTTGCCCAGAAATCTGTAATAAAACACAGAACCATATAAGTGCATTTATTCCAGACAACTTACTGCTGCCTGGAAATGAGTGTCAAGGCACAGAAACTTAAACTGAGTCTTCTCATAGATGAATATACCACATTTAGGAGGTAGCCAACATGATGACCACAAATTTATAGCAAAATCAAAATTAAAGAAAAAGAAATGCAGGTAATTTTCAGCTCAGCAGTCAGCACTGCCTAATGCATATCAGGAAACACCAATGATTTCAATTTAAATCAAGCTATTTCATTTCTCAAAAATATATTTAAAGACCACAACTCCACAAGTAAAATGCACAAGAGAAAGTATTGAGTATGCACTTCAGATCATTGAAGCTTCCACAGATTTGTCCAATAATTCATGACCAAGACTGATATTCTTAGCACAATGCAAAGGTTCTTTATTATCATGTTAACTGTTGTTCAACTAAACCAAACATTAGAATATTATCACAAATAAGTTATAAATCCCCTAAAATTTATACAACAGCGACATTGTCATAAATTTCCAACATGATTAGAAAATGTTACCAAAGTTCTGTTTATTACTATTGTTATAAAATGCTGCCTTTGGGATAGCTTCTATGTGAATCTAGCCCTATAACTACAGGGAAAAAAAATCACCTGAACAAGATCATCAGATGAAGAAGCACAAAGAGGAAGTTTCTCCCTTGCAAGAATGTGTATCTCAGCCCCGCTCTCAGACGACATTTGCTTTAAGACACTACCACCTTTCCCCATCAAGCAGTTCACTTGGCTGCTGAATATGAGCAACCTTAAAGTTAAAAAGGAAGAATTATTACCCTCGTCATCTCCCCTTTCCTTCTCCAAATCTTCTTTAGCTATTCTTTCAAATAAGCACAGCAGAGCATCCTGAACAGCTGAAATTTCTCTTCTCAATTTGGAATCTTCAGCCTCGGCAGACTGTTTACTTTCGCCATTGCCATCCTTTTCAGCCAACTCATTGTCCGTATCTTTTGTGTCAGTTTCCTCAACCTCGCCCTTATGCTGCTCAGATCCTGCTCCATCTTTATTACCCGAACCTAAAACAACAACCACTCTCTCATCACATCCCGGGATAGCTTCCTCAACCCGAAACTCTGCACCAGTTGCCTGACCTATTTCAGGAAGGATGTTTCCATCTTCTCCAATGATAAACCCAATTCTTGAAATAGGACAGAGGACACGAAGAAACTTGCTTGGAGTAGATGTCTCCAATGGTGATTTCTCTGAACCAATAAACCGCTTATTTTGCAACTTTCTCTGTCATTAGTTTCTGTAATGCTTCGATCATATTGTCTCTTAAGAAAAAAAAAAAAACTGACATGTCTAAATAATCCACAAAAGTAAGGTAGCAAACCATTAGATAAGGTAAACAAGATAAAATAAGATCAGATACTTGAAACCAAAGACAGAGCAACCCCATAATCTATAAACAAACAACTACCTATCCAAAAAATTGCAATATAACGTACCTCAAATTTGTATGCCACCCCTTTGAAAATTGCTCATTTAGGGTTTGGTAAACATGCACAATCGTAGTAAATTTAGCCAGAACGAAACAGAAATCTCAAATCAAAGCCACAAGCAAAAATTTGAGTCTAAAGACGACGACAGGATGTAATAGATTAGGAGCTACTTGCCTTTGTGCTGCCTCGCGTACCAACTTGATACTTCAGACCTTGAGAGAGATTGAAATGCAGAATTGAGGAAGAGTTCCTGAAAGTGAAGGAAATGAAATCTAGGGTTATTTTACGTTTTATTTGTTTTTTTTTATAAAATTGTAACCTAAGTTTCTCAACTTTGCGGAATTATATTTGGACCACGACCTCGTTCGCCCATGATAAAATAAGTCAAGTCTTAAAGTTCCGTTTTTTAACTCATTATAAGGCATTTTCGTGCACCATTCCAATTCAAACCCTAATGTTCATGACAGGAATCGAATTTCTCTATCTACATTGAAAGTAAGTCTTAGGCCACTATTCTTTATTTCCTAGACCAATTGTTTAAGATTTACCCTTTGAACGGTAATTTTTATTTAGTTAATTATTGATAAAAATGGAAATAATCACAGTCTTTTATTTTTACCTTTATTTCATGTCAACTGGTATTTTAACTATTGTAGGACAAGTAATGGATATTTCTACAACTATATATAATTGAAATTAAAAAAATAAAATAAAATCATGATACATGATAGATTAATGCATTAAAATTAACTAGAAATATATGTAGTGTGTGTGTGTGTGTGTGTTGTGTGTGTTGTTGTTGTGTTTGGTGTGTGTTTGTGTGTTGTTGTGTGTGTGTTGGTGTGTGTGTGACACACAAGATGTCGTTAATGGATAAATTGTCCTGCTAATGTGCATCAGAATACCACCAAGCACTCTACTTTAAACTACTCAATTTTTCTTCGGATACTCAATCACATCCTCAATGATATGAAGTAAAAATCTTGAAATTTCATTCATAGATAAATTATTCAGTAATGTGCGTCAAAGTGTCGCCAATTAACCTACTTTGAATTTGCAGAAATTGTTCTTTAGCGACTTAACTACACCCCTCAATGCGATAAAATGAAATTGTAAATCACACTCTAACTGCAATAATCATGTGTGCACAAAAGGGGGGGGAAAATCATATTGAATTAATTTGATTAAAAATAAATTGAAATTGGCTTACTGTTTCAGCTGTATAACTTCTTGAATTTCAATCTTTAGGGAAATTGTTGCTTTGAGCTTCTTGATGAAGGGAATGAAACCCTTGAACTAAAATTAAGAGTTTATGTAACGGTGATTAATCAAATTGGTTAGTTAGTAATGAAACGGTTTAGTATTTTATTCCTTTTCTTTCTTTCACGTCAGTCCTTGAGATTCGTTGACAATTAACGTTAACTTCCCTATATTTAAAGACAATCCAAGAATGGTATGTCATTGTGAATTGGCTAACATCCCAATGTTTGGACGACAAACATACGGAAAAATGAGTTTAAAATGGCATGTTTATGTGTCAAATTGAGACAATGTTTTGAGTTTGTCCACTTTTAATTTTGTGTCGGGTCAAAATGAATTCAGATACTGCTAAGTAAGAGATTTAATTTGATATATATTATTATACATTCAATCAGTAATGAGAATTTGATTTATGGGTGTGTTTTGAAAACCAGAAAAATGACTTCTGAAAAATTAGTTATTTTTCAAAAAATATTTTTATTTTAACAGGGCATTGGTTTGGCATAAGAAATTAAGGGTGGAAAGGAATTACAATTCGGTGGGAAAAGAATAAGTTGGGAATAAAGTAGGAATTCAAATTACATTGTTGGTAGGGATGAATAGAATTTGGGTAGGGGATGAAAAAGTGATATAAAGACTAAAATGTCCTTGTGTAATAATAATAGTAGTATAATTAAGGGTACTTTTGTCATTTCATCCCTTTTTCTTTTTCCCACAACCACCGAATTGCAATTTCATAGGGGGTGCCCATGAATTGCAATTCAGCAAAAGAGGAATTGCAATTCCCACCAACCAAACGCGTGTAATTGTGGCTTCCAATGAATTGCAATTCAACTGCAGCCAAATTACGCCCAAGCCAAACAGGCCATAAGTGTTTGGTTGCATGCATTCTAGAAAACTGTCGTGATGTGTTTGGTTCATTTTCTGAAAATAAGTAGAATTGTATAATTAAACATTTTAATTGTTTTATTTAATATTAAAAACATTTTAATAATATTAAAAAAATAATGTTATTTATTAACAAATTAAAAAAATATATGGTTTCTTGCGAAAATCATAGTATTGGTCTCCGCCAGAAACCGAGCAAGGTTGTGCTCGTTGATGTAGTTGTGGTTCGTGGAAAATGACTTCCGCCAAATCATTTTTCCCAAAAACAACATTGTTTTCCCTTTGACCGGAAAATGATTTCCGTTGACTTCAATTTTCCAGACTCTTTCAAACACTGGAAACCCGGAAAATGATTTCCAGACTCTTGAAGAATATGAGGTCGTTTTAACTCGTGTCAAGGAGCTTAAGAGATATGAGGTCGTTTCAACATGTGCCAAGGAGCCTGGAGAGATATGAGGTCGTTTCAACGTGTGTCAAGCAACTTGAAGGATATGAGGCAATTTCAACTTGTGCCAAGGAGTCTTGAGAGATATGAGGTCATTTCGACTTGTGTCGATGAATATCTTTTAGCTTCCTTTCGTTTCAAATTTCATAAAGGGGTTGCCTGATCATTGGTTTGAAATATATGTGCCCATAAAGATGAGATGCAGAGCTATTCCACTGGGTGTGTAAATTTGTGAACACAAAAATTCAGAGTTTTTATATATTAAACTCTAAACTGGATACAATGAATATCAATGCGATGCAGGTACAATATCTTTGAAGGGTCCTCCGATTCTTCAATTGATATCTTGAATACTCCATTAAAGGGCCGCCTCCGGAACTCAAATGACTTGATAAACTTATATGTTGAGCTTG
The DNA here is from genome assembly GCA_009835305.1 of Ipomoea purpurea. Lineage (NCBI taxonomy): Eukaryota > Viridiplantae > Streptophyta > Magnoliopsida > Solanales > Convolvulaceae > Ipomoea > Ipomoea purpurea. The sequence continues at coordinate 14,094 of VALG01006141.1, forward strand.
ATCTTCGTTGAAGGGCCTCCAAACTCAAATTGACTTGATCTTAAATGGAGGGTTGGATCAATATGCTAGGCATGGTCTTCATGGATGAGATTTTAGAAGTATTTTATTTTTAGATCATTGTGATCTCTAAATAAGCTTCAAAGCTTGCCAATATGTTTCCAAGATGTTCTCATGATGATTTGTAGGATGAATGAGAGCTCTCTTTTTTTTTTTTTTTTGCCTGCACGGCTTAGTTCAATGGTTCGGTAGACACTATTTAGGAAGAAGGATAAGAAGAGTTTTAATAGGTTCAAACTCTTTTGATATTATCCAAATATATTCAAATATTTTAATAAAACAATAATCATTTTTATCAAAATTTGCGTGTTTACAGTTATACCCAAAATTTTAAAAATAGTTGAAGTTGTTCCCACTATCGCTCCAACCACATCTTCAATATATAGCTATCGTTGAGATCGACCTTGTTTAACAATCAGCAGTAGCAGATAAAAAATAGCGAATTGTGTTGACGAATTTGACCAGCAGATTGTATTAGCGATTTATAAAAAGATGTTTGGTAAAATTAGCGATTAACATGTAAAATAAAAAAGGTATTATAATAATAATAATAATAATAATAATAATAATAATAAAGTGATGTGGGATCAAAACTTATCCCACATCGAAAAAAATGATGAAGAGGGCGTTGAGCTCCCTCATTAAAAAGGGAGCTCAACGCACCCTTCTACTTCCTAACCCATTCGGTTCCCACATCGGATGGGCAGGGAAATAGAGGCCTCAGGCTTCATTATTAATGAAGCGTGAGGTTTCTCTTTTGAATGAACATCAATTTAAAAAAAAAAAAAAATAATAAAGTAAAGGCGTTTTTGGATAAATATGCCCAAAATGTCAAAGTGAAACGCTGCTATATGTAACGTCTCAAAAAA
>VALG01006155.1:0-14278 GCA_009835305.1 Ipomoea purpurea
AGGGCACAACCACAAATGCACATATTAACCTAACCTACGTACCGGGCGTCAAGCACCCCGTAGCTCCCACACATCAACAACAACGAAAAATGGAACTATGATGCTAGACGCTAACAAGCACGCACACACATTCACCCCGCAAAAACCAGAGGCGAGCAACAACTAACGACAGCCCCACAGCTATCACACATCGCACAAGCTGTGTAACTCACAGAATGTGCTAGCGAACTGCTAATCAGTACCACCACGCGCTACTACCCAACTTCACACACAAAGACAAGAGAAGACATACATATCTTTCACAATTTAATCAATACACCACTCACCACAACCAACAATAACTGACCACACCACATATAATTTTCACGCCTGAACGATCACATCAACACCATACAAAGAAGGAATATGAAATACAATACGATACACCAGCATACCCAGAACTCTTTTTGCTATCACTTCAACCACAAAAAGAAAAAAAAAAAAAAATAAACTCTGTCACAATTTTTCATGCATTCCGCTTTACAGCGCAATCCAAACAACCTACACACACACAGTGTACCCCCCACAAAATATAACAAATATGAAAGAGAAAATAACAACGAATTTGGACAACACCACCATCACTAACTAATCGTCACCACCATGCATAGAAGCCTGAGGAACAAAGCACGACACAAGTCAACTTATAATACTCGCCCCAATAACAGTTTAAAACTCAACACTAATCCGCCAAGATTTACGTCTCACGTCAACACTACATCACCATTTACACCAAAAACACAGCATAAACTCACACCCTCCACCTATCCCACTACGCACCGTCCACTCACCCACACTCGCTTTCATTACCCATCATATCATATTAACAACTATTCACTTATCCCACCTCTCACCTCTCACTTCAAGGCGACACACGACGATCTTTGGATTTGACAAAAGTTGCTTTAAATAATCTCACAACCAGAATCTTAATACTTAACAAACGCGCACCGAACACCCGGTGACCAACAAATCTCACAAATCCATTATCATAACACCGCAGCTCACACTCAACAACCAATAAATGCAAAACACACTCACGCGCCCTAAAAGTTTACACTCAGACACGCACTCACCTGTCTTCCCACCAGCATTCCATAAAACGCAAGGCGTAAAGGACGACGCAGATTAAAGAACTAATTAACTGCAATTAAACTATGTATGGAACTCATGAAACACCCTAATTCATTCACCATAAAAACGTAACAGAACTAACAAACAACGTTGACAACGTAGAGTAAATTCTTAACTAAATAAAAATATTAAATACAAAATAAATAGAAATAAGAAAAAAAATACTACAGCTGCCTGATTAGATAATAGAACCACCTGACATAATGTACCTCTAATCGTACACAATATAATCCTAAAACTCCATAAAGGACGAGAAAGTTTGACATCATGGCGGCACGCGCAAGGAGAGGAGCTGCGAGAGACATCACAATATCCATAATCGGATGCGGGCCCTTAATCGGCGAATTGGCAATAACACATTTCGAGTCGACCCCAACCTTACACTACCCTCCCGACCGCCGCGTTGGTTCTGCTTAAAGAGTGTGCGTTCACGCATCCGACTGATTGCTGAGGCACCACTCTTCCATTCTAACCGTGGGGCCCGAAAAAAATCTGTCATCATCGATTCTATAGGCCATTTATACACTTCGAAGAGTTTCTCAAGTGGCTCCATGTTATCTAATGCTCATGAAAGCGTTCTCTTATAACGCCCTCTTGCTTCATTTGTTTTTTCATCGAGCGTGTCCCACCGTATAGAGCGCTGCGTGGGAGTAATCATCCACCCGACCGTGCGTAAGAGTATCTATTCTCCCCCTAGGGATTTAACTAAAAAAGGGACCCCAGATAGTCAACTTGACTAACTTAATACGAACATCACTTGAAGCATTGTTAGCTTTAGCGAATGGTGTACCGTTTCTATTTGGCAAAATTACACACATCTTACATGTATGCATCTCATGGATGAGAGCCATACCTATATCTTGACCTGATATGGATCTTTATTAACTGGCGAAGGTGCCCAATCATTTATTGCCAAAAGTTCAGCACTCATTACAAATGCAAAACAAATGTTACAAGACATTATCCTCTCGTCGAATCGAAGCAAAAGATATACCACGGCGTCTCTCCTCTCAGCAACAATCAGTTGTCTCTCCCCAAATTCCGACAGTAGACCACTGGCTCCATAAATCCCGAGACCCAACGAAGCAGTAACCGGTGAGTCTTGCAAGTACCCCTTTACTAACTGAATGATATTAACTCATTAAACCTAGGGACGTGTAGCGTGCATTCCTGCACACCATAGCAATCATCCCCGCAAGTTTGACATTTCCCTTGTTGTTGAACTAACATACTTTCTCCATCTCGGCTAGCGTCACCAAGATTCTCCTCCCAGTATGCCCGGCAGTCATTAACAAACACTCAAGACAAACTGGATAATCTGATCAGACCTCCCGACATCTATCATCTCCAATCACCGATGAACATGTGAGACTTCAACAGAATAATATGTCGATACGTCTCCAAGATACTAGGCCTGCCTTTCATTGCGTTGACTCACTTGGTCGCTGACATCGCCGTGGATATCAAGACCAACTCGCGGTCCATTGGGCATGTTCTGCATGTGCGTGGTGCTGTGCTGTGCACTCCTGAGTTTGCAGGAGGTTTCATATTTCTCTGCAACTGTTCAGAGGTCCCACCATATCATTCTTAGCGAACTGTACTGGCCGCCTCCATGGCAAATTGCTGCCTCCTTGATTGATTACCCGCCCGTATCCACCCGCGCAGGTGAACCCGTGGCTCTGTGACATCCAACGGTCGTGTCCAACTCGATTGCGGCATCTATCGCACATCTCCATTCTTGCGTCCCGCACGCACTCTGGAGTCATCACCGTCTCCTTCACCATTGAATCCGCTAACATTGCCACAATGTCTTTTGCGCAGTTCCTGGCTTCTCGCTATTGAATGCTGTGCTGTGCGTGAATGAAACTGCCGAGGGTTTTCAAGTGTTTGACCGCCCAAGCCGGTGCCCTTCACCACTTCGCCTACTCCACCCGCTACCGATATGTTATGCAATGTTGCGTACGGAATCTAAAGACAAGACCATTTCGATTGAGAAGACGTCTATAGTTCCTTCGCTCACCAATTCTGAGAACTCGTCCATAATGCTGACTCAAATTTCCCTGATCCCTTTCTAACCTTCATCCGCATTAATCCACATCGAACACGCCGAGCGTTGCATTTTGCAGATCGCCAAGTGGACACATCTCATCTCATCCGTCCTCCGCAACAGCGACTACCACTGTCATAGTACGGTATTCGTCTTATGAGAGCAGGAGTTCCCTGTATGTCGAGATCCGGTACGATCATCGTTCTGGGACCAAATCGGAACGCACGTAGCCGCATCCCCCCGTCATCCTCCTTTCAACATCATTCCAGCATATCCTTCTCCACCTTACCAATGACATCTAGTGTACGGCTTCTGGTGTCGATCGACAGGATGACACGCGCGCCGTTCGAGCGACGCCCCCGCCGCCGCGACCCTCCCGATCTCGGAACCAGCTGCAAGCTTCATCGCGGCTACCTGCTCTCGGCCTCCCCGCGGCTCCCTCGCTCCCGCCACCCGGCCGACCCGACGCCCGCGCGTCAACCGGGGCACCGCCGCTGTCGCCGCGCTTGCACTCGCACGAGGTGCTACGCTTGGTCATGCGACGACGCCAGCGCTCCACGACCTGCCCGCTACCTCTGACTCCTGCTCATGAGAGAGGCGCACTTGCGCACCAAGCGACATTACTCTGGAATTCTCACTCCTGCTATCTCAGCGAAGTCCACCCCATCCAGATCTCTCACAACTATCCTTCTTGGCTTCACTCTTCGCAAACGCCCGATCGGCTCATTCGGCTGGCTGTGTCTCGCCATTGCACCCGCTCACCCTCTCGCTTCTTTGCCTCTGCCACCGAACCGCCTGCCCGCAACGTACTTGTTCTCCATTGGCTCTAACTACGATTACTGAAAGACGCCTCCTTGCCCCCACTCCATCCAACATCGCTGCATGAAAGCATCCCGCCAATGAGATGTCCGTGTCTCTAGCACCTCCTACAAAGACGCGAACCCCGGATGGAAGCTCTCAACTTTGTGGTACGGACAGAACCTTGCCAACCACACACACACAAAAGTTACACAATGAAGGAGAAACTGCCAAAAGTCCTGTTCACGACCAACCCGTAGCGTAAAGCGGACACTCACTCCTCAAATACGACACCCTTGACTCTATATGCGGATCCATATATGTTTTAAAGTCCGTCAGAGTTCTGAACCCTGAAGTCTGAGTTCTGCATCAGATATTCAAAGCGGACACGACAGAAGCGTTCAGCAATTGCAGGCTCATTGTGAGATCATACCTACTTGACAACGCCCGTACGACTTGCAGATGCGTTTTTGAGGTATATCTTCTAGAAACGGCCAATATGCGAATCACCTCATAGGTAGACGGAATCCTCCTTAAAGAAGGGGTTGCCACTTGCTTCTCTTACCACTCTGCCTACGCGCTTTCCAATACGGCACTTAGTTACAAGACATAGAGACGCATTCGAGACCTTCAACGGAGGATAGCCAATACCTATACCTTGTCATGTAATCTGCTCGAATAACGGTTCTTCTAGGATCTTCTACATCCCTTATTCGCGGCCTGATTCCTTCACCTCTTGCATCACGCACTACGACGCCCAAGTCACTGGGCTCAGTCCTACCAATAATTGACACCTGAAACCCCAATCAACTGGGCTTCTCAAAACAACTGAGCGAAGCAATCGAGCTCAGTCGCTGGGAACCACACATCGACGACCTCCCGTGTCAGCCCGAACGCACTGCATCAGAGTAGCTCTCCATTGAAATCGGAATTCTGCATCCCCCGCCGAATTCTGGATGCATGGTTTTCCCGACTTCAACAATCCACTAAACCTTTGTAGACCGGGTTACTGACATTGTGTGGAGCACTTATTGAACGATGTTCTATTCTCCTACCTGTGTACCATTGGACCTCTGCAGTAGTGATGAGACCACATCGCCGATCGTCCCCCTAGATGTAGATCAGCACACTGTATTACTTGACGACCGGTAAACCAAACTTGAGGCTGTTGATTACTTTCTGCCCTTATCTTCCGCATTACGCTATATCTGAAATTATCTATCTGACTTGAGTGTCTGATCCGTAGAGCCTCGTGCTTAGATTTAGTCCACCTTACTACCGGTTGGCAAAAAGTAAATTGAATATTCCTAGAATAGAGAGACCACTGCAAGATACACCCTTCATGGGACCGTAGAAACGTTCAATTCTTGTCTCCCTGACTATCTACGACTTGTTTTAATTGCAAACACTTACTTTCAAAACTGTTGTATTTTAGTAACCTTGACATTCAGGATTCCTATCAATTTTGGTCTGACCGCCAAATTATGCGTCCAAATCTCACCAGAAAAATTTAATAGTCAAATAATGAGGGTATTTTAATCATTTTACCCATTTTCTTTCTTCTCCGATGGAACCTCCATTTCCGGCGACGGCGACGTTCTTCCTCCGATTCAGACCAGCAGTAGCATAGGAGAGTACGGCTACCGGCGCGACGATCCAATGGTTGACGTTATTTTTCCTCCCTATCACACAGGACCACTGATACAGGAAAAGGCTTTAATTTATGTTTGAAAACGCTGAACTATTCAGGTAATCCCAGTGGTATATTTCAGATACAAAGCCACTGAAGAGGGTTCATTGGTTGAAAACGCAGGTTTAGTGACTAAGATGTGATGTACATGTATCTTTCAGATGTTTAATCAAAATAATATGATAACCCTCCACCTGGCAATATTAATCTGATCCTAAATTCCATCAATTATTAATACATTTACCTGTGAATTTTGCCTAAGGTAAGAGAACTTAGGCGTAAAAGAATGTTGGCAACCGGAGGTGTTAAGGAAAGAAGGAAGCAAATAATTTTTTAATTTTTTTAACGTAAAATGACTGTTTTGTTTCCATGAATAAAAAATTTAAAAATGTGTAAATTTTTCCGGTGAGAATTTGCCGGCTGACCAACATTATGAAATTGCATACGTCTAGCAGGTACTAAAAAGCAATATTTTTGTAAGTCAAGTGTTGCATAAACACAAGTGAATATCATTAATTGGAACCAAAATCGAAATGTTCTCCATTTATGCAAAAAGAAAAAAAAAAAAAAAAAAAAAAAAAAAACATATATACATAATAATCATATAACTAAAATTCTAACATCATCATTACTATATATCAAATATTAAAAAGCAAAAAACATAACGATTAATTCAAAGTTTAATAAATAACTTGTAGAATTATAAACCATATGTCAAAATATATAGTATGCAACACGAATATTCAAAATTCAAAATTCAAAACAACTATAATGTAGAAGAGTGTTGAAAGAGATTTTTTTTTTTCAATAAATAGTGTTGTTATCCTTCATAATGGTGCCCCAGGACTATGTGGTCTAATGGTATTCCGGGTTGGACTTTCTCATTTGGAGATTGTGAGTTTGAGCCTCAGTTGTGGGTTATTGGTTCTTTGTGTTTCAGTAGGTTGAGAGAGTATATGAAACAGATACTACATTGTAATAGAGCCAGTAGCATTCAAAATCCTTCATAATGGTGGGATTGACACAATTTCTTATATTTATAAGGGACTTTAACTTGATGCAAAAAATGATGAAATTTATAAATTGTATTTTTGATTTGTGACTTTTCTTATATTTATAAGGGACTTTTAACTTGATGCAAAAAATGATGACATTTATAATTGTATTTTTGATTTGTGACTTTTGAATTTTTTATATATTAATTGTATATTAATTGTGATATGTACTATCCATTGGACAATTTTCATCGATCTTTATTGTAACTTTTAGCCTATATATATTATTAATGAATTATTTTTTATTTTTAACAAATATTAATTGTGATATGTATTATTTTAATTGACTTGTGATTAATATCAAGTTATCTCATAATGAGTAATTTACTAATTATATTTAATTATTTATATGTTAATTGTGAGATATATAATGTATTATGTGTGGACTGTGGTATCAATATTCAAATTGATTAATTAATATGGTATAAAATATATTTGTGATTCAACCATGACAAGTATTTTAAAAAAAATATATACTCTTTATGAATATTTAGTCAATGTAGTTATTATATCATATTTAAATAATTAATTTAGAAAAATTTAAAATTGATCCACTAAAAGAAAAAATATTTATTAATATATATTAATAAAGATGGTATATATTTATAATATGTTTGATATTCAAATCAATGTTATCTATTATTATCTTTCATATTTTGTCATAAATAATTTTTTTTAATCATCTTTCAAAGTGCTTTGGCACTCAGAAAAATGATATACTTTTTCAAACGATGATAAAAATATGCGCGTCTCTATGGAAAATTTTCGTTGTTAATATTTTTTGAAATTTTACTTTCAATATCATGTCTGGAAATTTTTGAAAAATTTACTTCAATGTCTTGTCTAGAAATGTTTCGTTTCACACTTGTATCTAAGTTTTCTATGACTAAATCAAGTCGAGTCCGCTGACCAATTGAAGTGATTCATGTGTCCATAAAAGTTAAGACAATCTATAATTAACTTTTATGTTCATAGCTTTAAAGATTTAGGACAAATTATAGGCTCAAAACATATGGACATGCAGATTTTGACAGGCCTAGGGATATAAAAAATCTTGCAATATTCCTGATGATATTTTGATCATACTCTTTCATACAAAATCAATTAAAGTGATTAAAGTTTCCACTAAGCTAAGACGATCATCTACAACTTTCATATATGTTCAAAGTTTTAAAAAATTCAACCTAAAACATTGAGAAAAATCTAGACAGATTTCAATAGGCATGGCGACACGATTGTGTCATAGGGAGTGCCGCCTTGGTAGTGATAGATTTTGACACCCCATAACACTGTAACAGACAGCAGGACCTCGTAGGGTATGTCGACTATCACAAATCTATTTAAGCAACATCCTTAGCCCTTTGAGGGACTTCTCAACCAAAGACATCAAGGAAACGATATGATCCAAGACATTTTGGGAACTTCAACCATCTGTGGTAAGACATTTTTATACTACGAGAAAGCTTGGACACAAGATTTCTTCATGGAATAAAATGATTTTTCTATGTTATTGAATTCTTCAACCATTTATTGATTTCTTTAATTTTTTGCCTCAATGTTTAGAGGCTAAACTTGAAGTACTTGAATTTATGATGAATCTAGGATGAGTCTTTGTTCTTAATTGTTTTCTTATCTTAGTACAATGTTTATCCTTTGATTCAACTGTGTTCTTTATCGTTCTTTAATTAATAATTGCCAACTTATTAAATTCATCACTACAAGAAAAATGCACATAAACACTAGAAAGACAACTACAAAAGACAACAGTTCGGGTCCAAAACGTTGTCTTTGATGCAACACTTTTTCAAGGACAACGGTTTTTACTTAACCGTTGTTATAAGTGTGTTGTCTTTGTGCAATTTGAGAAAAAGACAACACTTCAACGACAATGGTTTTTTAAAACCGTTGTCTATGTACGGTTTTTTTTTTTTTTTTTTTTATTAAGACAACGATTGTTTAATGCATATATTTTGTGATAGAGATATCCTTTGTATGTGTAGATCCCACATGATTGAAAGGAGTGAATTGCAACCCTAGAGACTAGGATGATAATAGTCCTTTGTGTTTGAATCAAATTATTCAATAGAGCTCACAATTCTTAAATGCAATCTTTGAGGTTTTAAGTTAGAATAGATTCTAATTAATCAACCTATAGATTAATGGTTAATACTCTTGAGAAAGATATTAGCATAATTAGTAGGTAATATATAACTAATGAAATTATATCTCTTTTTAATTTTTTTTATAATAAATAATTCATTTTAAATAGAGGCATTATAGACATCTCTAATTCGGAAATGAGTTTGCTCGCCGGGAAGGAAGGGAAAAAGGTAAAATGACCAAAAAACCCTCATTATTTGACCTATTAAAAATTTCCGGTGAGATTTGACCTAAGCTTAGCAGACTTTGATAAATAAGGGGATTATGTTCAATCAAATCGCCCTTTCATTATTCACTATGGACATGAGGCTGATTTTCTGCAGTCTCAAGCATAAGCAATATAATTGTTTTGGACATTTATTTATTATGGTCAATGAGATTCTAGGGGAATTCATAGCTTCAAGTACCCTTTATTCATAGTTGAGTTCCTCAATTTTGTTTTGATATATCCTTACTTGTTGTCTTGGTTATTGATTATTCTTTTTATTTTATTTTAGTTAATTAATTCATCAACACATTTTATGACTTGATAATATAAATCATATTTACTTCATCATAGTTGATAACAATTCTTTAATGCAATCTTTGAGGTTTTAAGTTAGAAGAGATTCTAATTAATCAACCTATGAATTAATTGATAATACTCGTTGTCCTAGGATACAAAACTCCTTACTCACTCTTCTATATTAAAAAATGATATAGGTGCACATCCTAGTTGGATTTGTATAGTTGTAAACCGGTTATCAATTCTTAAGAATCATGTCATCTTCATTCATCTTATTGAAAAACACCCTTTCGTTACCAATAACATTGTGATGTGTTTTTCTAGGCTCATCAAATACTATATGGATTGATTCTTTTACCATACTACTGTTGTTGAGAATCCTAAATGCCTTGCGTGCTGATGAGTAACCAAGAAAGATTCCTTCATCCATCATTTCATCAAAGGCTTTAAAGATGGTTGTTACCATTGTTATGAACATAACATTTACATTCAAAAGTATGATATTTTCATAATATATTCAATTGATTCAGTTATGAATTGGTTCAACCAATTCCGATTCTGTGTAATTTACCATAATAATATTTACATAATTAATTAGTTTATATTCTGTTATATTTAAAATATTTTTTATTCAATTGACTCATTTATGATTTGGTTAAACCAATTCCGTGTAATACTACCATAATAATATTTCATAATTAATTAGTCTATATTCTGCCATATTTAAAATATTTTTTATTCAATTGACTCATTTATGAATTGGTTCAAACAATTTCGTGTAATATTATCATAATAATATTTCATAATTAACTAGTAGTTGCACCCGTGCGGTGCACGGCAATATGTATACATAATTATAAAAAACTAAATGGATAGCGAAGTTGTTGAAATTTTATTAAACATTATTGAATACTTCTCTGTATACTACATTTGTAGTGGTTTTTTTTGATTTTACATTTTCATCCCAAATAAGAATTTTTAATCCCTTCGGATTACTCACTCTTGACACTGCTACATACAATTGACCATGATTAAAAACCGGTCTCTTCAAAAACAAACCCACGTTGGAGAGTGTCTGGCCTTGGCTTTTATTTATTGTCATTGCATATGACAACATTAGTGGGAATTGCTTCCTTTGGAACTTAAAAGGCAATCTTGGATCAGAAGGTGTTAAGGACATTCTTGGAATTAGGACTTTTGTACCGGCACTTGCACCGCATAGTTTTGAGCTTCTAACACATGATCTGCCAACTTTGAAATTATCATTCTTGTACCATTGCACAACCCCAATGTGTGATCAATATTCCTCAGAGGCATAACTGGAGACCCAACTTTTAGAGTCAATGGAGTGATTTGGAGAACTCCTGAACACCTTAATCCATTTAAAATTCAGGAGTGTGCAAATCAGCAAGCATGTCAACATTTCAATCTGATTTACAGACGAGTCACAACTGAGATACGTCCTTCCTTCTGAATTATTGTAATCATTCATGTATTCGTTTACTGCATCCACAATATCCAGTGTTTGTGCCAAAATAGCACGATTTTTAGATATTGAATATCACTCTGACCTCTGCGGAACATAGGGAATATGCTATCAACAATTGTAGAAATTGGATCCTCAGCACAAGTTAGCACAAATTCTTCAGGAATATTTATCTCACATTCTCCATGCAAGACTCACCAATTGTTCCATCACCGAGTAGCAATCCACTTTGCAAACAATCTGTTGAACATCAGTTTCTGATTGCAATGACCTTAGCCTGAGATTCTTTGTTAGCCTAAAATCTTTACAGCTTCTCCAAAGATATGATGCATTGAGTTGCTCCAACAATATCTTGCTGGTGCCCTTTGGAATGACTGGTAAAATCTGTCTGAAGTCTCCACCTAACACCACGGTTTTACCACCAAAAGTCATATCCAAGCTTTTGGATTTTTGGCACGCATTTATTCTCAGACTACGGTCTAAAGCTTCAAAGCAAAATGCATCATCGGTGCCTCATCCCAAATGATCAACTTACATTGCATTAACAATTTTGCCAAAGGACGCTTTTTTTGACTTATGTTGCTATTGAATCTTCATTAACAGTTATATTGAAAATCTAGATGCGCAGTACCTCCTGGTATGCGATGCTATACCACTTGATGCCACATTTAAAACTATTCATTTTTGACTATATCGGACGACATGCTCTCCATAAGAATGTTCTTTCCACCGTATCCATAAACAAAAAACAGCCCCTCCAGTTCGTCTCACATTTGCAAAACATTTGCATATATAGCTTTTTTCTTCGGTGAGTTGATGCACCAATTTTTCATTCTCTTCATGACATTAATATCATATGGTAATTCCTCTTGTATCATACGATTGGTGGTTCTATCAAATCTCTAAATCCGGCATTGGCATCAACGGAAAGTCTTTCAAACTCTTTCCGATAGCAGAAAGCATTATTTCTAATCTCGCGAAGTTGCGAAATTCTTTTTCTCATCTTCAGATAAAAATCTGTGATAATATAATCAAATCACATATTTTAAGTATGTGTATACAATAATTTGTACAAAGTGAAATTACTAATATAAAATTTTACCTGTAATCCCAATTGAGCTCTAATTTTGAATTGTGCATCCTCAGCCAAATAGTGCCACGCAGCTTCCCACACAATTTCAGGTTTAACCATTGAGTTTGACACTAATAGTGTGACAAACAATCTTCTCAAATTAACATTGGCCGCCCATTGACTTGCTTCTACTATAGCATGAACATACTCCCTGTCGTCGTCTACTAATCCCCTGGCAGAACACGCATCCCTAAAAGAGTCATATTGCACACCATCTACTTTTTTTATGTCCAAATAACTCGTGGGCCCTTTTACTTTATTCAAAAGACATCTCAAATAAAATATCTCCCCTGTACCAGGTGGCACATAGAAAAGTCTACCGATGACAAATCCTCTTTTCCTTGGTTGCCATTTCCTAACATCTTTTTTTCATACAAATTAATGGGCATTTCGGCATATGTAAGTTGTTTTGCATCTGGGTAGGTTTTATTAGCCTCAAAACCATTCTAAGAACATGCTCTGCAAAATTGTTGGACGGCTTAGTATGTTATCAACAGGATCGTCATCTGCGAATATAACACTTGTTTGATTGGGCAAGTGAAAGCTCAATCGCTCAACGGATGGTGTCCTTAATTGTATGTCAAATCCAAACAATCGCCAAGCTGCTTCACACGGAGAAATTATACCGAAGTCATAGACATATTGATTTCATCGATCACTTTTGGACTTTCGTCATCGCTGTTGGATTTGTAAAACTCTGCGTAACCCCTATCATTGGGCCCTTGTTTACGTTACTTGAACAAATACTTGATTGACCGGATTGATTACACCATTCCACATTAATATGAGCCCTATACTTTAGTAACAAATGTCTGTTGTGTGGTACTACGTACCTATTATCCAACTCAATACCATTGCGCATGACAGACCTTGCCATTGTCTCTTCTGCGGTATATAGGATAACCATCCTCGTCCACAGTCGATGTATTAACAAACTTCTTGGGGAAAGTGTTTAGTACACTTACCATTTTCCATACATGGAGAAGTCATCCGTGCTTTCCCGCAAGGGCCATGCATCATAAACTCCTCAACAAGACTTGAAGTATTCTGGATTCTTTCTTGGTCCAGGTAATTCAGCTTGAAATGATGTTGTCCAGATTTATCCCACTTTCTGCTCGATGTTTTATCCAGAACAAAAGTATATGAGCATGCGGTAGTCCTCTTTTTTGAAACTCTATGTATAAAACACTGTTAACAAAGAAATGCAACATTCATCATATAATATATGGGTAAACTTGTGAAATTTGTATGGATTAAAACTACAACATTAAAATATTATCTTATTATTGACACGTACCTCCAATGACTGGGCCAAATAACTTGTCTTTCGGCATTTTGATAGTAGAGCGTCCAACTTCAATTTGATATTCTACATATTATGTCTGGACGATCTTCTGGCCTGAGATTTCTTGAACCTCAAAGAACCGTTGTATCTCCGGCCACTTTGGGGTTCCAAGTAAACGTGATGAACAAATCTGGATATCCAACCCATCGGTAAATCGCCATTGCGTCCTGGTAATTTTTGTATCATGTATCTAGCACCCCCCGGTAAAAACTCGGAAGCAAATATTATTCGTTTTCCTTGAGCAGTGGGGTCAAGTTCACCTCTTGTTGTTAATGCTCATTCAAGCAATTATATGATTCGCATCTCAAACTTTTTTGATGCGTCCGTATATATATCAACCTTCCGGACTCAAAAAAACCCCATCGTATAGGCATAACCAGGGAATTGCTGGAATAGCCTTCTTGCATGCAACAATGTTGAAACTTCTGTTGTCCTAGACTGGAATACTTTCTTTCGTAAGAAAAATATTCTCGAGGGCTTATCCTTTTGCGACCACCAGATGTGTTCCCCTTTATCGTGAGATAGGGAATGCTCCTATAACGTTCTTCACCGTAAGGAAACAATAGAGGATTATTGCATTGGTAGGTAAAGCAGGATTTAACTCAGTTGATTCGTTGCAAGAGACCCGCTCTTTGTTTCAACCAGAATGTCGCTTCACCAATATTAGTATCGATATCACCAACAATCAACGCAGCAACCTCCGAGACCTGTGGCAAGTTGTATGTCCTAGCATCCCTTGATCTCTTACCCAGCAATTTTATCTTAACCTCAGCGGTCGGGTTTTTTTGTAGTTCATCTCGTGCCATGCGAAAGGTTTTGACCGAACACATTGTGTTCATCCAAACAACAGATTGAATCACATGACAATCTCAACATGAATGTCGTTG
>VALG01006156.1:0-5000 GCA_009835305.1 Ipomoea purpurea
TATTTTGTTATACTATTTTTTTCCTGAACTGTTATAATAATTTAATTCAACAAAGTTAATCATCAAAGGATTTATAAGTCCTATTTTTGTGTAGCGTGGAATCCAAATAAGAAGGTTGTGAAAAGGAAATACAGGAATGGCAGAAAGAGATATCATTGCAAAAACAACCATTAGCTCGAGGGACCTTGGGTGGTATTAACAATGATCTAATAATTTTCTTTTGAGTTCACTAAGGCTGCAGCATATAGATTAACCATGGATAGATGTTTAGGAATTTGGGCAGTTTAATTGTAGAATTTCTAGTAGGGATGGCAACGGGGCGGGCGGGGGCGGGAGTATACTCCCGTCCCGTCCCGAATCCCCAACGCCATCCCCGTTCCCCGTCGCATCTCCCGGCGGGTAATGAAAATAACTCTCCCCATCCCATCCCGCGGGAATTTAGCGGGGACGGGGATTCCCCATCCCCGTCTACTATTAGTTAAAATTTTAAAAAATAAAAAATAAAACATATTTTATATATATTAAATATATTATTATTATATATATATATATATATATTATATATATTATATATTATATATATATAATATATTTATTATTTATTATTAATTATAAAAATTAATCGGGGACGGGACGGGGGGGCGGGGGAGGGTATCCCCGTCGCCGTCCCCGTCCCCGACGGGAAATTGTTTTACATCCCCGTCCGTCCCCATTCCCCGAAACTTTCTTTTATTCCCGTCCCGTTGGGGCGGGGATTGGGGATCTCCGTCGGAGACGGGGCACATTGCCATCCCTAATTTCTGTTTATTTGTAGTAAAATGTTATTAGAATTGAAATTTTAGATTGGTTGTGTAGTATACATCTTAAATAATTAATGTTGAAATATATTATCTTGGTAGTTATGCTGGAATGTACAGAAAGAAAAAATTGGTTAGTTTTATAAAATAATAATAATAATAATTTTTTTACTATACGCGTCGAAAGTTCACGATACTGTTGGACGCGAATTATCAATTTTTTTAAATCAAAACATACCTTTGCCACGTCCAAAGTGCATAACTTTTGGACGCGCAAAAGTAATATTTTGTTTTTTTAAATGATAATTCGCGTGTGGACACGAATTATCATTTTTCGCGTCCAAAGTGACGCTGATTTGTTACTTTGACACGAATTAGCCTTAATTTGGAAGCGAATGACTGTTCTGTACTAGTGACGTATCATATCCCTCAAGGCCAAGCTCACCAAAAATTCAAGAGTTCCGGTTCCATTACAACTTATCTTAATGACATGCGAACCATAGCTGATGATCTGCGTTGGGCTCATTGTCCGGTGTTCTGATGAAGATCTAACTGTCTACATTTTAACTCAGCTAGAGTACGAGTACAGTTCCATTATCTGTTATCCGTATTCGTGAAACGCCAATTTCTTTGGGCGAATTGACAGATGTGCTAACTTAACATGAACGTTAGTTTAAGGAAGTCGATAAAACACGTCAAACTCTATTGGCTATTACCAATTTTACTCAACGCACATTGTCACCCAGGACATAACCAATAGTCAAATTCCAAGAAAGAATTGAATGGGGCTATGATCCGCATATTACAGTGTGCTAAAATTACAGTGTCTAAAATTAACTTTTAAAAGAGAATTATTGTTTAAGAAAATTTTTTACAGGCTATTTAGAGCAATTTTATCACATGGGAATTTTGCATGCATGCATACAATATGACTAATCCAGTTCAAATAACATATCCGTTAGATGTTCCAAATGATGTTTATATAAACATTAATGGTGTTACTTACTTTGTCACTTTTTTACGATGCTAATGAAATTGAACACGTATGGAACAATAATTGGCTTAATTGTCGGAGTTTGAGAAAATATATATTTGGGTCTATTCGTATTCAACATGCATTGGGGTATGAGCGGTAGGGTTACAGGTAAAAATTAATTGTGATTTTTTTATTTTCCTTTTTCTTAAT
The DNA here is from genome assembly GCA_009835305.1 of Ipomoea purpurea. Classification (NCBI taxonomy): domain Eukaryota; kingdom Viridiplantae; phylum Streptophyta; class Magnoliopsida; order Solanales; family Convolvulaceae; genus Ipomoea; species Ipomoea purpurea. The sequence goes on from VALG01006156.1 coordinate 1,984, forward strand.
TATTTTCTTTTCTTAATTAATCATTTTTTTTTCAACAGGATCTTGGTGATTCAAATGCCTTGCTAAGACGGCTTTGATATTGTTTTTTCAAAACCATGGGTCTTTTTGTTATGTTTTTTTTGGGTTTTTTTTTGGTTTCAAACCGGCTTTGGACCTTATTGATTTGTAGTGACTTTTGGTTATCAATCAAATTGTTAAGCCATTTTCAGTATTTTTCTTCGACCAAATTAGTGATTATTCTGTGGATCCAGATCCACATTGGGAATTAGTGATTATTTTGTGGATCTGGATCCACATTGCAAGGTAGACTGAATGGTTCTTAAGAAAGAACTTAAAAGCTTTGTAAGGAAATTGGATTACTTGAATTCATGGACTGCCTGGGTTGCTTACAAATGAGGTCCCCTGATCGGTATTTATAACCCATTCTACCTCATCAATGGATTGGGAGATCTATTTGATCCTACGACTAAGATTGTTCTCTAGAATCCTCCCAAATCTCTACACAACCAAAGAGGTTCCCTAATGTTCTAGAATATTCTATATACTAGTGTTATGTATATGCTTCTAGAATATTCTACCAACTATGAAATGCTATGTAAAAGTGCTAGCTAGAAAAGTTCATGAACTTTTGGACGCACAAAGGTAATATTTTGTTTTTTAAATGATAATTCGTGTGGACGCGAATTTATCATTTTTGCGTCCAAAGTGACGCTGATTGTTACTTTAGACGCGAATTAGCCTTAACTTTGGCAATGACTGTTTCTGTACTAGTGACGTATCATATCCCTCAAGGCCAAGCTCACCAAAAATCCGAGAGGTTCTCGGTCCATTACAACTTATCTTAATGACATGCGAGCCATAGCTGATTCTTGCGTTGGCTCATTGTCCGGTGTCGGATGAAGATCTAACTGTCTACATTTTTAACTCAGCTAGGTACGAGTAACAGTTCCATTTCTGCTATCCGTATTCGTGAAACGCCAATTTTCTTTGGGCGAATTGACAGATGTGCTAACTTGACATGAACGTTACTTGAAGGAAGCGATGAAACACGTCAAACTCTATTGGGCTATTACCAATGTTACTCAACGCACCTTGTCACCCCAGGACATAACCAATAGTCAAATTCTAAGAAGAATTGAATGGGGCTATGATCCGCATATTACAGGGTGCTAAAATTAAACTTTTAAAGAGAATTATTTGTTTTTAAGAAATTTTTTTACAGGCTATTCAGAGCAATTTTTATCATATATGAATTTTGCATGCATGAATACAATATGACTAATCCAGTGCAAATAACATATCCGTTAGATGTTTCAAATGATGTTTATATAAACATTAATGGTGTTACATTACTTTGTCACTTTTTTATGATGCTAATAAAATTGAACACATTATGGAACAATAATTGGCTTAATTGGTCGGAGTTTGAGAATATATATTTGGGTTTATTCGTATTCAACATGCATTGGGGTATGAGCGGTAGTGTTACAGGTAAAAATTATTTGTGATTTTTTTATTTTCCTTTTTCTTAATCATTTTCTTTTCTTAGTTTATAATTTTTTTTTTCAACAGGATCTTGGTGATTCAAATGACTTGAAGCTAAGACGGCTTTGATATTGTTTTTTCAAAATCATGGGTCTTTTGTTATGTTTTGTTTTGTTTTTTTTTTTTTTTGATTTCAAACATGCTTTGGACCTTATTGATTTGTAGTGACTTTTGGTTATCAATCAAATTGTTAAGCCATTTTCAGTATTTTTCTTTGACCAAATTAGTGATTATTCTGTGGATCCAGATCCACATTGGGAATTAGTGATTATTCCGTGGATCTGGATCCACATTGCAAGGTAGACTAATGGTTCTTAAGAAAAAACTTAAAAGCTTTGTAAGGAACTTGGATTACTTGAATTAATGGACTGCCTGGGTTGCATACAAATGAGGTCCCCTGATCGGTATTTATACCCATTCTACCTCATCAATGGATGGTGGAGATCTATTTGATCCTACGACTAAGATTTGTTCTTTAGAATCCTCCAAGAATCTCTACACAACCAAAGAGGGTTCCCTAATGTTCTAGAATATTCTATATATCTAGTGTTATGTATATGCTTCTTGAATATTCTACCAACTATGAAATGCTATGTAAAAATGCTAGCTAGAAAAGTCTAGAAAGATGTAGCAAACCTTAGAAATGTATAGCAAAGTGCCCCTTGCGTTACAACAGAGCATATTAGCAAGCAATTAAAACAAAGATGAAGCCAATCAAAGATCCACGATGGAGAGGTAATAGTAGTTGTGTGTGTTAAAGTATATGTTAAGCGACCACGATCAGATCTTGATCTGGGGTCGTGAATGTATTGCCATCCCGCGCAGTGTTGAAGGAAGTGCTTAAGGTTGTCGGAGGGAGGTTCCCACGGTGCAGGTAGGGTAGTGTTCGATCGGTAGTATGAAATATGGCACCTTCATTGGGGTTGATTGGCATCAGGCCAGACTGAGTTCCGCAGACAAACAAGTCGCCTTCAGATTTGATGCTGCGTGTGCATTCTTCCAACTTAATTGTCAGTAGCCTGCAAAATGAAAAGTATAGTGGTGGTGAGCATTGTTGAGAGCCTTTTTGCTGATTTTAGCATTTGAGTTAACTAAATATATATTGCCAAGCACCTTGTATTCAGTTGACACTTTTATCCCTCTTCTTGAATGAAGGTGAAATGATCAAATTCCTGTGGTGAAGTATTTGTCACTTTGAAAAAAAAAAATATAACAGACCCATACATCAACTCAAAAAGAAAAAAGTGCATTTCAAGGTGTGAATGTGATTCAAACCACTAGCTAAAAGCTTAAAATTAATTCTTCGAAAACTAGTTTAATTGTAACATAATGAAATAGAAGAAAATAAATTTATATTTATATTGTAAACATGACATTAATGAGTTGCTAATATGCTCTATAACATGTTTGTATAAATGAATAGAAAGAATAATTATAACATATTAAATGGGTTTATACTATATAACTTTGTT
>VALG01006156.1:10000-25937 GCA_009835305.1 Ipomoea purpurea
TAACGTCGCCCAGAACGACGTCGGTATTTAGCCGACGTTAAAGGGCATAAATAGCCGACGTGAAAAACCTGCTATGTAGTAGTATAACTAGCCTACAATAGTCATGGTCATAAAAGCATCCATAGATCTAACCCTAGCAAAGCAAATAGAAATTGAAAAGAGTAGAAATAATACACAAAGTAGATTAGGAAATGGAATCAAGTCTTGCAAGATCTCTTGAAATGGAGTTTGTCAAGCTCTTCCTTCAATCAATCTCTCAAGAAACAAAGCTTGAATCTATCAAAAATCTTCTACAAAAGTGTTTTCTCTCTATTTCTAAATGTTAAGCTATCAAAATTCTCTCTCTAAAATTTTGTTCCTCCATTACAAATCTGATCTAAAATAACTTAAATAGCCTCCGATCCCCTTTCAATTCCTTTCGCAACCCTATCCACACAGCTTCCAATGCCTGCACAACGTGCGTTATCTGGGAACTTACTCCGCCCAACGTGCGTCACAACGCACGTTGTGCCTGGCATGGAACTTTATGGAAATCAGCCCTGTTTTGCCTGGCCTCGTTGCTTGGTCCCGACTTGTCTTCTTATCCCGCTTTCATTCCGGTTGTGCCACTTTGCCTCGTTTAAGCCCGAAACTTACCTAAAAAACCTATAAAACATAAAGTGTGGTGGTAATTTCTAATATAAAGCAAAAACATAGCTAATTGGCACACTATTGCTACACAAAGGATTGCTTTTAGCCTAGAATTCACCCTAAATGGACCTTAAAAGTGCGTGTCTTTGACACATATCAATAATCATATTGTTGATCTTGTTGTGATTTAACGAATAACATGCTTTTTGCGCTACACAGTTCCACCTCTAACTCCTTGTCTCCTTCTTCTATGATCTGATCGTACCCCGTCTTTGTGTCTGAGGAGGATGGCTCATGGTCGTCTCCTTTTTGCCACATGTTTTTGTTCACGGGTTGGCCTTGTGCTGATGCTATTGTTATTGTCCTGGAAGCTTCACAAACTGAGTGAAGTATCCCCTTTGAATGAGCTCCTTTATTGTCTCTTCAAAACATGACACTCGTTAGTGTCATGGCCAACTTGCCCGTAGAACCGGCAATACTGTTTTCGTCTACCTTAGGGGAAAATTTCATGCACTCTTCTAGGAACTGCACCATCCCCATCTCCTCGGCTTGGTCTAGGATTACACTGACTGGATGGATAAGTGGGGTCAAATGATGCAAAGGGATCAAATGGAGTCCCCTTGAAGATTGGTCTCTACTTCCCTTCTTCGATGGAGCCGCGCCTGAAACCTGGTTGGTTGAACCATTTTCTCGAACTTTCCTCCTATCTTGCCTTCTTCCTCTTCCCTTTACTTCTTATGGTTTCTTCTGCTTCTGCATAACGGTTGACTGTCCTCATCAAATCCTCATAAGAGCGGGGGTGATAGGCGTTGAATTGCTTGTGATCTTAGGGCATGGAAAATACGAGATTGCCGCCTTGGAGTCAAAGTCGTAGACATTGTTGACTCCTTTTTCCATTTGCTCATGAAATCTTTCAAGGCTCTTGCCTCTGTCTTGCTTTACTATGTAAGGTGAGAAAAGGTTTTTTACGTTGTATGTTGCCGGAGAAGTATTTCAAAAAGCTTTTGGATAATCTCCAAAGTTTTGGGTCTACCCCATCCAAAGGTGGACAAGAATGTCCTGCACATGACATCATACCACCCGCCCCGATCATTACCATAGAACCTTATCATTGTCATGTGGAAACGCGGGTCGGTGGTTCCGGTGTATGCTTTGATGGCAGGCAACCTAATAGTCATTCCGACAGAGGTGCATCCATTATACTTGAGGAAAATGGAGTTTCCATCCTCACCTTGGGTTCCGACGATTGCTCTCGTGCTTCCGCTTTCTTTGCTAACTCTTTGATTTTTCTTTGTAGTTTTTCGACTAAGGTCGACTCATCCGGGTGCTGACATGGGGCCGAATCATCAAAGTGCTGGCGCAGGGCTGACTCATCAAAGTACTGGCGCGGGGTCGACTCATCAAAGTGTCGGTACGGGGCCGGCTCATTTGATTCGCCCATTTTCTCCGTGGGTGATTTCTCCACTACTCTACTCGCATGTCGGCAAGGGTCTCTAGTGGAGGACCCCTCAACCCACGATCCCAACCTTTGCCACACGACCGCCCTCTGTCCCAACCTTTCTGGGGTAGACTAGGAAGGGCCTTGTTGTCGTCTGGCCGGTCCACTTCTTTGGGCGCCCACCTCTGGACCCTCTATCCTGGTGTGACGTCCCGCGTCCTTCACCACACGGGTTATGTCTTGTCGTTACTAGGTTTCTTCCCTTCGTGGGGATTCCACTTCTATTTCTTGGGGCGATGACGGGGGAACTTGGCCTTGCAATCCCGCCACTGCCTGAGCTAGTGCTGTCGCCGCTTGCTGGATGGCTTCGGCGGTCACTTTGAGGGTCATGATTTGGACAGATGCCCCTGTTCCTCCATTGTTGAGTTGTTCTCGGAGGTCCCCTTCTCTTTTGCTATGCTATTGAGTTGTTTGCGGAGGTCCCCTAAACGGTTGTTATTGAGTTGCTCTCGAAGATCACCTGAGGTGTTGCCGTTGTTCAAGTTGCGGGAACCATGGGCACCGTGGGAGCTGCTGGATCCTGAGCGTGCCATTGCTTCAAGCTTGTTGCTGAAAGAGAAAGATGTATGTATTCGTCTGCTTGAGAGTTGATCTCAAGCTCTCAATGAAAGCACCAATGACGGTAAATATGTTACCAGATAATATTATTATTATGTATGAGTTAAGATAAGTTGTATCGCTATAGTTTTCTGTACAGAAATCAGAGTGTCCCTACTCAGCAAGGAGCCTTCTATTTATTCTAAGTCTCATAAACGGTAAGTAACAGCTACACCACCTGGTTTTGTCGCCCTCTGCCACGTCGATTGTAAGTTTGAGATTGGAAGTCAGCTGAACCATTATACCGTCGTTGTGTGACATTCGCAACCGGCATATGGATGTGCGAGGCAGCTTCATTATCTTTCATCAACCTCTCAAAATCAGTGAGCACATCGTGCAACTCACTAAATGAGATAGTCTTGGTTCGCACGCGAAGAGCCGCCACAATGGCGTTGTATTCATTGCCAAGTTACGTGAATATATGAACCACGGGGTCTTCTTCGCTCACTAGACTTTGAGCAATAGCCAAATCGTCGGGAATGGCTCGCATTTCCCTCATGTACAAGTCAATAGACCGGTTGGCCCTAGGATTTTGGCAAGTTTGCTTTTAGAGACACCACACGTCCCCTCGACGTAGCGGCACAACTAGTGGACAGACGTGTCCACGCATCACTTGCAGAAGCAGCCGACGAGATAACTGGTTGCAAGACATCGGAAAGACTGTCGAGAATGGCACTTAGCAATGATTTGATCCTGCTGAACCAAGCTGTGTAGGCGGGATTAATTTCAGTGCGAGCTGTATCAGAGTACTTTTTTGGAGCTGTAGTAGAGCCTATGATGTAGCCCAGGAGGTCGAGACCTATAAGAGTAGACTCGACCTGTTTCTTAAAAATGGGAAAGTTCGAGGATGTAAGTTTAATTGGTAAATGGGTTGGGGCGTGAAGGTGAGTTATGATAGGGGTGTTGGTGTTAGTATAAGTTTGTATTTAATATTTATTATGTGGCTTAGAATTATTCTACTATTCTATAGCCTAATAGTTTAGGGATCTATTCTTATTGTATCTCTGTAACAAGTTTCAGTTGCAATTGAATCATTCTTTCCAACTCATCTGGTATCAGTTTAGCCAGGTTCATCCTCTCTCTCCTCTCATCCCAAAATGTTGAGTAATTCCTCGGAGCGTACACCAACAGCCACCACCGTGTCCTCCCCAAACACCACTCCCAACACCCTGAACTCTGCCCATCATTTTGTCTCCCTAAAGCTAAACGATCGTAATTACCTTTTTTGGCGTACCCAAATTATACCATTTTTACGTGGACAAGTTTTATTAGGATTTGTGGATGGCGCAAACCCATGTCCGTCTCCACAATCGAGACTCCGCCTGGCGATGCATCGGACGATGGTGTCACTGTTTCGGTCACGACAAATCCGGCGCATGGTATGTGGATGCAACAAGATGCGTCGATACTTCCTTAATCATCTCCTCATTATCTGAGGAGGTTATGCACCTAGCGGTCGGAAGATCAACAGCCCGCGAGGTGTGGATGGCGATAGAAACTGCCCTCGGATCGTCTACGCGAGTGAGGTGTCTGAATCTCTTAGGCCAATTTCAGGCGCTAAGACAAGGCGATAGTACCCCATCGGAGTACCCTCGGGAGAGCCCAGTTGCTGGTCGAAGAATTAGCTCTGGCGGTCGTCCCATGTCATTGGAAGAACAGAACCTGTACGTCTTCCGGGGACTGCGACCGAGTTCCGGCTATCGCTGCCACTCTCGCCATCTCCGGAAAACCGGTGACGATTCCCCTTACTGTCCGATTACCTGCAAGCCCAGCAGTTTATCCAGTCCGATGATTTTCCGGATGGTGCTGCGGCTCCGCCGATTGGATTTCCAACGGCGATGTATGCCAGAACGTGGCCGGCAGCAGTCATGTGATGGTGGTGGACGCCATCACCGTGGCAGACAGGGGCGCAACAACACCAACAACAGAGGCGTGCGGAAAAGGTTGGGGACGGGGTGGTGCACCGCGCTGCCAAATATGCCGCGCTCAGGGTCACACAGCCGCGTACTGCCACCGCCGTACTAAGAACCGCCTCCCGTCGCCGCACATGCGAATGTCGCTGTTGCCGGAGACGGACGCCATCCGGCCGACATGACTTGCCTGGTTCCCGGACACAGGCGCGTCAGTGCACGCCACGCGGACTCCGGGGCGATGACTCAGATTGATGAATACGGCGGCAAATGACGTCCTTCGCGTGGGTAATGGCGCAGGTTTGGGAATTTATGGTATTGGTCATGCATTAATTCCGTCGGTCTCTAAAACGTACGTCTATTAATATATTACCATGTTCCCGAGTTGTCTGTATCGTTATTATCAGTTAACCGTTTGCTAATGATAATAACTGTTATTTTGAGTTTCACCCATCGTCTTTGTTGTGAAGGATTGCAAAACTCAGGTGGTACTCCTTAAAGGATCTAGCTCGGGGGGGCTCTATACTTTGTCTGTTCCGAGGTCATATTCCGCGTTTTTCACGTTCTCGTCGTCGCTGCAATTTGCATAACGGTTGGGTCACCCTCACGGTCAGGCTCAACAACGTGTCTAAAAGAGCTGTCCGGTCATACCAATAAAGCAATAATGCAAGTTTGTGCTCCTCGGTCAACTCGGAAAAACTTCTCGCTTTCCTCTAGATAGGGGTTGCTAGGTTCAATAGTAATATCAACAGATCCGTGGTATACAACTTTGGGGCCCGCACGTTGTTCTGCGAAGGCCTATCTTATTTTGTAGTGTTGCGTGACGATGAGTACGGTTTTGTTGCGTATATCCTCTGCGCTTAAAACCGAATATCTATAAATATTCCGAGTTGGCGGCTTCCCGGTAGAACGTACCTCTTCAACGTTTCTATCGAAGTCCATGCCAGGTCAGATTCATGGGGGGGGGGGGGGGAGTATCATCGTTAACCACCACTTTCGTGTAATCTTGTGATTTCCAATAGGGCAGTATGTGTACACACATGAGCAAAACGGCGGGTAGAAGCGAATAGCGACACATGGTCGAACTGGGCCGTATCCCTAATGGCCGGAGCCTCTGGCACTGCAAGGATTGGGAATTAGCGTTTCGAAGACGGGCAACCTACCTCAATTAATCGGTTACCTGTCTGCTTAATGGTTGATACACCATCTTCGGTCATATCACACAAAAACCAAATTACAGTTTTCTATGTGTCTTCGGGTGTATGTGTTTGTCCCTATGCTGTGGCTCATACAATGCCACAAGATAGAGTATCGCTCAGCCCCGTGTGTGTTCTTAGGTTACCTGTCTTTAGGGTTACCAGATGCAGACCTAATACGGGGAAAAAAACTGGCATACTTGGTTCATGTCCGCTTTGATGAGTCCGTTTTTCTTAGTGCAGCGTCTTTTAGTTCACAAGGAGATTGGAGTACTGAGGCCAGAATCAACCATGGGGTCATCCTGTGATTACCGGGAATGCCAGCCTGAATCACAGGCTCCGAGCTACCTGCTCAGGAACTCCACCGCTAATCCATGTATGCCACCGGTTCGGGCACCTCGTGGACGAAGGGCCGTGTAAGACCTCAGCAAAGGTCCATGTTGATGGCCTACGCGAATGACACAAAGCACGATGAGCAATTCAGTCGCTCACAGCATCTGAATGGCCACTGACCCCTACCTGCATTACACACAGCAGGTGGGAGTTCACCCACAAGGCGGACGCATGGACTAAGAGTTAACGCCACTGCTGCACAACTAACCCTGGAACTTGGTGCTGCCACCCAGCACATGAATGTAGTTGGGGCAAGTGGGTGTTCCGACGAAACTAAGGGCTGGAGGCCTATAGGAACGCTACAAGTCGCCTGGTGGCCAAAGGCTTTAATCAAGTAGCGGTGAGGACTTCTCGAGACGTTCAGCCCCTTGTTAAGCTACTACTATGCGTAGACTGTTGGCATGACGCTGTCTCCGTGGCTGATCTACGCCAGTGTATGATGTCCACAAGCTTTGAAATGCCGGTTACCGAAAAGTTTATATGCGGCAACCACGGGGTATGAGGACCCGGATAAACCCGACTCATAGTCTGCACTGGCAGCGCTCTCTCCTTATGGCCTAAAGCAGCTCCTTGTGAGAGTGGGTTTAACAGTTTGCATGGGTTTTGTGTGGTTTGTGGCGACTCAATATTGTATTGATTTGTCTCTTTTCACTTTGATATCGTTATTCATTCTGTCTGTGTGGGGTGGGTGGACATCATCTGATGGGTTATGGACGATGACTCTGCTTAGTTGACTCTTGCTACAACACTTGCCACCACCTTTCAAGATCCGCGATTTAGGGCTCCTACTTTTTCCTTTGGTATGAAAATCTATCTACACCGGAAGGACGAGTGCTTCTGTGTCCAGCGTCGCTACAATGCGGGATATTCTTAATCGTGCGGAAGGACGACTGTAAACGCATGTACCCTGGCATCAGTGCACTCAGTGTTAGCCAGGCAACCATCCCCTCGTGATTAATCCGGCACAAGGTATCGGCCGTCTAGCTGGGGCGTTGCAGTTATCTACAAATCACTCGTCCGGATCTCTCTGCTACTTGGGTTAAGGTCGATGTCAGTTCATGCAGCCCCTACCGTGAACACTAGGCTTATCAAGCGTTCCTTCGGTACATCCCGCGGGCACAATGGACTACCACTACAGGAAATTACATTTAGTGACAAGAGAAGTTGTCACCAAACTATTCGATTTTTGGATCACTATTGAAATAGTGACCAATTTTTGAAGCGTCACTAATCCCGTACTATTGTAGTAGTGACGACTTTTGAAAAGTTGGTCACAAAGTACTCAAGATTATTGCGACAATGTTTACGGTAACTAAAAAGTAGTATTTGAGTGATACCAATAATGGTCCAATAAATGTACAATTGTGAGCCAAATATGTTATTACAAAAAAATTAATCTAGTGACACTAAAAATTGTTGCAAGTAATTGTATTATTGTGGATAACACGTTTAGCCAATAGTTTCTTATTTGTGAAATGTTCTTGACGTAAAATGGATTATCAGTGACCTAAAAAGTGTAAAAGATAATTTGTTGACAACAAACATGGGTAACAGAAGTTGATTGTATATGTGACAAAAGGAAGTTAACTCTAAAACGAATTCATTAGTTGTTAACTAAAGTATACAACAATCAGATTTTTGTTAGTCATCATCTTCGTCACAGATAAATACTGAAAATAGTGGTGAAAGTTTGTGATTCACTAAATTAATTTGAGATATTGTCGCTATTGTCAATCTTAATAATTTTTATTAAGTGACATCTTGTCACATTTTTTTTCAAATAATCTAGCGTAAAGATTTATTTTATTCAAATCTATACATAATGAAATGTTTTAATTTATTATTTCTAAAATAAAATAGTATGGGTGGACCGTGGATCGTGTATTGACCACAAGGAAATTAGAGATAAGGAATTTCTGGTTGAGCAATAGGGACAAAAATAGCATTCTGAGTGCCTAAATATGGGTTGAATAAGTTCATGAGTAAAATGAAAAAACACTCAATCTGTACTCAATGTGCACAAAATTTTTCACATCAGCCCAAGCTATTCACTACTGCTTGTTGCTATGTGTACAAGTACCACTTATACATTCCCATCCTTTTTTCCTTCCTTTTTGCACTAAGCATCAATCAATAACTTTCTTCCCTTGATTCAAAACCAGGCTCATGGAGCCACCACTAATCCGATATTTATCATTTCGATGAGAATACCTGCAAAAAGCGCCATAACAAAACAGCTGATACACCCGTTTCGCCTCAAAAAACAAGACAGTAGAAGAAGAAGAAGAAGAGAATGTTAGGTGGCATCGATAGCGATACAAATTCTGGTGGACCGAGGAGCAATGAGAAGTTTTGGTGCCCTCCGCTAGGAGGTGTGTAAGGAAATAGCTTTCGTCTTTTTGAATTTCCCGAGGTTCAAGTAACCCATAAGGCACAATGAATTTTAGGGTACCTGCATCAGATGGAAAAAGTATTGATCTTCAGACAAGCAGAATGTGCGTCCGACCGCGTGAATATTGAATAGAATTAACATCATCATAAAATCATAATTCCTTCATTTTGAGTTGGTAAGACATTGTTGTTGATTTGTCCAATCACGACTCAACAATTAATCGTGGGTCACTGGTTCTAATCCGCCATGGAAGAGAAGAGATGAACTGGAGTGGGAGAAGGGAACCAGAGAGACACCAAGTTGTATGGATGAATGCCGAAAAGGGAGACATGGGGGAGAGAGACGTGCAAGGGTGAAGAAAGATGGAGCACAGAGTTTTTTTTTCTTCTTTGCTTAAATGTATATACTAGGGTAAATGCATTAGGAATCTATTGTGTGTATACCTACATAAGTAAAAAAGAGACGGATTAGGAATAGAATGACATGTCAGTAATTAAGATTAGAGATTCAAATGTATTAGGAAGTAGTAGTTATAGGTAATTAGAATGATAATAAGGAAAATCTTGTATTGAAATATAAATATATTACTCGGTATAAGAGTTAGGAATTTAATAGTTTTTAATTACATAGAAGTATATATAAAATTAAGAAAAATTTGTGCTCAAAATAACATTTAAAGGGGTAATAATAAAATTATTTTAATAAAAAATTTTACTCAAATGATTGCAGGGTCATGAATGAAGTATGAAATGAATATTTTGGCGTATATAGTAAAAATAATTTATTAAACACATATATAATTATAAGTTAGAAACTAGATAAGTAATATATATATTATATATTATATAATAGTATATGGTATATAATATATATATTTTAAGTTACTAAAGATTTCTATCATATAAAAACATACAATATATATTTAGTAACGTAATTAAACTAAATAAAATATTGTTTTAACAATAACCGTGTGTGTGTGATATATATCTATATATATATATAGTAATATATATATACATATATATATATATATATATAGTATACTACACGCCACACACATAATACCAAAATATAAGTATATAAAATGCACATATATATTATATGACCAAAATGATGGTACACAATTTATATTTATTTTGTATTTCAAAATATTACCCACAGTATTTATAATCAAACATTGTAATAAGTATATACTTTAGTCTGTATTTATTTATAACAATAATAATAGGTAATGATAATGTGATTTTAATTTTTTTTAAGGCTTGATTAGAAAAGAATGAAATTGATCAATCGGAAAAAGAAAGTTTAGAAGGGCTAAAAAAATAGGGTATCACATTTACCATTCAAGGTTTTTAATTTGAAAGATATATAATAATGATGTTATGGTATTGCATAGGCCTGATTTGGATGCTACAACTGTTGAAGTAAGCTAATCAAATGTCATACCATGAGTTATCGAAGAAGATGAAATTGATAGTGATGGAGATGTTTTTATTAATGATGATGATGATGATGAGATTCCAACATATGAAGAGGAGGATAGTGGTGATTGCATGATGATAATTGAGACTATATGAATTTGATTTATAACTTTTGATTCTTTCTTATATTTGAGTTTGAAGTTTTTTTAAAAAAATAAAAATATTTAGTTTGAATGGTTAATTTTAATAAATCTTAAATAAGTAATAGTAACATATCTGTCACATACGAACGTTTAAAAAATTAATGATTATAACGTGTATTTCACAATTACATTCATTTCAACAATATCAACTATTTTAACTATTGTGACGAAGTCATTCTAACAATAATTACTTCATCACAATTATAAATAAATAGTGATAAAAAAATTCAACACAATATTGTCACAATTTAGTAATTTTTGTTAAGGAATTATAGAGTAGTCACAATATTTGAACAATTTCATCACAAAAAATGACAATATTAGTGACAACAATTTTCTCTCACAATGTGTTTTCTCATTTTTCTAATGGTACAAATCAATTGTATTTTTATTGACAAAAAAACATTGTCACAAATATTATCAACAAGAGTGACCAACAACTATTTGTCACAAAAAGTACAAAAATTTGTGTCAACATTGTTTTTGTCACAATTACATTCGTTCCGCCATAATTATAATGCCGCCAAAAAATACATACATTTAGTGACAACAAATGAGTGACAACGCATTACGACATTATACCTCAGTAACAGTGACAACTTAATTCGTAACAAATATTTACTCGTCACAATTACCATATTATTTGTGACCAAAAAAAAGTTATCACAATTACACCACACAATAATGTCGAATTATTTTTTTTGTCACAAAAAGGGTATTATTTGTGACTAAATTATGAAGTGTCACAAAATTTTTTGTCACTAAATGCGTTATTCTTGTAGTGTACGGCTTGCGCCTCTCACTTCTCCGTCTACAGATATCAATGCCTATTCCAGATTCGGATGGGCCGGCTGTCGGGTTGATCGGAAGTCCACAAGCGTTATGCTGTGTTTATAGGGGCGAACTTGGTCTCTTGGGTCTCCCGTAAGCAGCGTACTGTAGCCCGTTCGTCGACTAAAGCTGAGTATAAAGGCCTAGCCGATGTCTGCGCCGAAGTCACCTGGGTTGTATCTCTTCTATGTGAGCTTGGCTTACAGTCCAGCGCACCGGCTACTTTGTGGTGCGATAACCTGGGGGTCACCTATCTCTGCGCGAATCCCGTGTTCCACGCCCGTACAAAGCATGTTGAGGTGGATTTATCATTTTGTCCGCGATAAGGTAACCACCGGGGAATACAAGGTTTCGTTTGTCTCTACAAAGGATCAGGTGGTGACATCTTCACCAAACCGCTTCCTGCAGCACGGTTTGCTACCCTCCGAGACAAGCTCAATGTTACAGCTGGTCACTCTTGAGCTTGCGGGGGAGTGTTAGTATAAGTTTGTATTTAATATTTATTATGTGGCTTAGAATTATTCTAGTATTCTATAGCCTATAGTTTAGGGATCTATTCTTATTGTATCTCTGTAACAGGTTTCAGTTGCAATAAAATCATTCTTTCCAACTCATCGTTGGTAGCAGCCATGACTGGCGATAGGGAGGAGGAGAGGGGAGAGGGAAAAAATGTATTTTTCTCGCTAGAGTGTAGGCTTTGATACCATAATAGAATATGAAAGTTGTGGTTTATTCTCAGTAAATACAAAGCTTTATATAGAGTTACAGAGCCATAAATTGAGGTGTGGTTATACCTAACCACAAGACTAGGCAAAGGAGAAATATCAACCAGAAAAATATAATAACAAGAGATATATAATAAGAAGCTAATGCTAAGTCTTCACACTATCGTGGCTCAAGGACCGGGGTTCTTTATCTGTCAATCTTCTCACTGATTGTTCAGAGCTTCGTAGTAGTTTGTCGGCAAGTAAAAACTCCATTTACTCCTATGTTGGTTTGGCTATTGATCAATGTAGGATTATTATGTCTTTATTTACTCATTGCTCCAACTGGTTTGGTGCTTAGATCAGCTAATTTACATGTTCATACTCTAGCTTCAGCTGCCTTTACTCAGGCTAGCTCGATGTATAGGACTCTGTGGCTCCTAACTCTATTGTTTCTTTGCCTAGGACGAATAAGAATTTTATTCCCATAGTACAAGAATACAATATAATTTTTCCACGAAAATAATGCATGCATTTTACATCTATAAACACTTTTGATCAATATTGCAACAAAATAATAATATAATAATAATAAAAACCAATAAACAACAAAACAATTAGTAATATTAAAGCACGTACACAAAATAATGAATTACAGCACTACACTTCCTTAATTCACCCTTCTACAATCTAGTCGGATTTGACCTTTATCCCCTGTCAATGGCTTAATATTCTCCATTTTAACCATAGAGTTGGCAAAATCTTGTGAAAATACACCAAGATTTTTGCCTATAGGACTTGACGAGATCATCTGTTTGACCACCACTGAAAAGCCGCTTTGGATCGCGACTCTAATAAGACCTTTCTTTTCCCAACCAAGTTGCTTGAGTATTTGGTGTCGAAAAAGTGCTGGGGTTGGATCAAGAGAAGCCAGGTTGGAATCACCCCCAGTCCGAGGGCAATTCGCCTGACGTTGCCTTGCAAACTCGGGATCAATGTCTTCGTCATCATAGATACGCTCTTGAAATGTACGACACCGGGGCAAATCCCAAGGTGTGCCCGCCGGAGAGTGCAACCAGGTCTTTAACATCCAAGTCTTGCTTTTTGAAACTGTCTATCAATTCAGGCAAGTCCATGGGGAGGGAGATGGAAGATTATCGTTTGCTGCATCTTTGCTTGCCCTAGTAGAGTCCCTCCTTCCCTAGTTTTACCTCCCACATTGGTCCTCCTAAACTGCATGTAAAAGTATCCATTCAATTAAGTATTTTATTTGGTAATTAAATATATGCATATATGCACGTTGAGAGATAGATTTGATGAATGTTTACCGCAACTACAGAGTCCCGGGCAGCCAGGGCCAAAATGTCAGCACAAGAAACAACTGGACCACCGCATATTTTGTCAACTTCTGACTTAATTTTTGTCAATAACCTCAAAGCCTCGAGCAGAATTGTTAGTGTTAGCATTTGCGTTCTTTTCACTGTCATAGTTGATGTAGAGTCTAGGAGAATCGAAGCATCACAACCCTGTACCACAATGATAGTTGAGTGAGGCCTATTTAGATAAATAGTTTTTATAATCTAACAATAATGGATAAGATAAATATAATGAAACAAAACATTACATTGACAAAGCAATCGTGAAAATGTAGGCGTAACAAAAGAGCCACCCATTCTTCGTTGTTGCATAATAGCATCTTCAACGACGCGTCTGATCGTGGGCAAAGCTTGGGGGGCAGGCATACTCATAGAAGGAAGAGAGAGGATGTGAGAACGTTACGGTTCCAAGAGATATAAAGACCAGAACATGAAATATAAAACCCAAGAGACGCCATTTCTTTTTTGAATGTATTTGAGTGTAAATGTGTTTGAATTTGTGAATATGAAAAGCTGCAGTTATGTATATATAGGTCTTAAAATAAGACTGAGACAATAAAAACATAAGTACGTACTAAGTCGTGAAATGAACACCAGTACCAGGCACGTCGTGGAAACAGCAGCGCAAGAATTATTCTTTTCCATCAGTAAAAAGAACTTTCCTCGCTCGTTAATGAATTAATGAAAGTTGTGTTTATTAAGCTTCAGTGACCATTCATTCGCAATCTATTTTAAATTGACGACGTAGATGTCTGTGTTATCGCAAATTATTATGTGGACTGGGTCCAAATGTTCTTAATTTTGTTAACATATATATAATTGATTACCTGATTTTGTTTGTATTCATAAGTTACTTTCAAATACTGCAATCATATTATATTAATGGCATGTTTGGTTCATGGAATAGGTTAGGAATTGGAATGACACTTTCTTTGATAGCCCCTATTCCATTGTTTTGTTCGTCACTTGTCGATGGGGAATACTATTCCTAGGAATATCTATTCCCTTTGCAAGCGGGAATAGTCATTCCTAGTGGGCCCCTTTGGTATTGCCTATTCCCATGCTTATTTGGAATGCTTTTTATAATTACAAAGGGCCAAAAATACCCCTTACATACATGGTTTAGTACTACAACCTATATATATATAATAAAAAATAATATATATATATAATATATATATATATATATATATACTATATAATACATACATATATACTATATATATATATATACTATATGTATATATACACACACCACACACACACACACCACTTATAGTATTTCATATTTTTACCCGTAATAAATTTATTTCCTTATTTTCACCACCGTCGCAGCCCACCACCGCCACCACCACACCACCCACCACCACCAATCCCCACCACTTACCATACCACCACCACCAACCGCAACCCACCAGCACCACTGCCACCACCAACACCACCACACACACATATCATCTATAGAGGATATTTATGTCTATTTGAAAACATATTTCATTTCTATTCTTAAAACCAAACCAAACAAATGTAATATAATTCCTAAAGTTTATTCCTTCCGCGAACCAAACAATATATATAATTCCTATTCTCTTCCTTGTCTATTCCATTCCTTATGGAATAGCATTCCTATTACCCCAAAATTCATTCCGTGAACCAAACGTGCTGTAGAGATTAAGATTTGATTTGGGGTAAAAAGACCAAGGTTCGAACAACTCGGCGGCGGCAGTGTGGGAATTATGTCCAAAGTGGGCAGATTCCTTGTGCGCACTGGCATTTGGCCTGTCTACTAACCCGTTATCGTGATCTACATCTGATCAATGGTACAATCATTAGGCCACCTCCGCATGCATCACACACTCGTAGTGGACAATTAGTAAAAATACATATCATTCATCCAATCAACACAACATAAAACAAACCCAAATAAACTAAGCTCAGGCTAACATTCAATAATAACATGTACGTAAAGGATACATTATTTGGAAACTCATACATTCAATCCTACAAAAATATACTAATGGTAATTAATATACAAACAAAATAATAGGAACAACCTGGTCAAAATACATTGCCTCGAACTTACCGCTAAAAGATACACCTTAGGCCCCTTAAACTTTTTAAAGATGCATTACACCCATCAACAATTCATTTAGGGTGCAAATGAA
The DNA here is from genome assembly GCA_009835305.1 of Ipomoea purpurea. Classification (NCBI taxonomy): domain Eukaryota; kingdom Viridiplantae; phylum Streptophyta; class Magnoliopsida; order Solanales; family Convolvulaceae; genus Ipomoea; species Ipomoea purpurea. Next base: position 25,317 of record VALG01006156.1, read on the forward strand.
GCCCAACACAAAAATATAAACATTCGGGACCTGCCTATCACAGGCTCACAACATTATGTCAGGCCATCATCTGGCGGACACTTTTTCTACAAAAAAAAAAAAAAAAAAAAAATTCGTGACAGCAACAACCCGATCCCAGATTTGCGAAAAACTTTCGCCGGTCACTTCTTTGTTGAAATTTTCGGCACGCGGTCACTTTTTTTTTTTTTGCCGAATTCGCTGAAAGCCCTGGCCTTAAACCGACATGAACACCTCCACTCTCGAATAGCAAGTCATTACTTGTTTTTGGGCTTCACTCTGCACTTAAATAACTTGATCCGATGCTTGTAATCACCTAACACAAAAGTTTAGACGGCCTACATATAACTTAGCTAAAGCTCTCGAGAGCTATGTTGCACCTCAACCTATCCTTTTGACCACACGTCCCCTATATACAACTTTAATACCATATCAACTATATATATAAAACTTGCTAGCATACTCAACATAAATATATTTTGCCTAAACTAAATCCCAAAACCAATCCTGAATCTCTAATTCATACTCCAATCCAATAATATTATCGAAAAAATATACTATCTTGCATAATTATAATTCCATATAATATCTCATCATAACATG
>VALG01006159.1:0-11200 GCA_009835305.1 Ipomoea purpurea
ATATGGATTTTTTTCCGGTATAATTATTTTGATACTTTAAATTTTTCTAGAACTGTGCACATAATTTTTAAATGAATGTGGGTTGAGGTTTCGAATTTTAGATTTTATTTCGCTTTTTTAGCAAAATTTCTTAGATTTGAAGTCGATTCTATCGTCGTGCTTAGATGCTTCCGCTAACTAGTGATTTATTCCGCAGGCAAAGGTGATTATGAGAATGGGAAGAAGTAGTCATGCATGATGTTGAATCTCGCAAGTCAAAGCGCATGAAAAAACCTCCAACTTTGCGACTTTCATGATTATATTTCTTATAGGGTCGCGGGTGTATTGTCACTGGAAGTTGAGTGTTCTTCTTTTCCATATTATTTTATTATGTCGCTTTGGTAATTGTGTCATGTCTGTAAAGAATTGTTGACGATTTTTTACTGTTTTGTCTTTTTCCTAAGTAAAGTTAGTGTTCTATATTTTCTCATCCTACATAATATTTGATCATTCGGTTTGTCTGCACTTTCTTTGAAGTGTTTTCAACTTCTTCTGGGATTGTGAATTTCTTTTTTCTTGTTCATACTATCTTTCAGATCTGTTGATGAAAGTATTCCTTATTTATCTCTGTTATGATCATGCACTTTATTATGGATCTTCTCATGTCGGGAATAGAAATATAGTATATCTACTTCTTGGCTTTGATCAAGTATTCCGTTGCTTATTTGTTTCATCTTATCACTCCTCTTGTCTATATTATTCTCGTGGAGTTTATCCTTGCTCGGAAAAATGGGTCTCTTCTTTGTATTGTATTCATCTGGACTTCGGCTGGGTGTGGTTAATCCACCTGGTGGCCTTTGCTTTTTCAATTTGAGAATTATCATACCCTGTAAGCAGCTGGCCAAAGCTATTGATATTATATAAACCATTACAAGACCTGTATATTACATAAACCTCATCTGTCAACTATTGGTCAGTACTAAAGCAGACAACCATAGATTTTCAAGACTCTATGCAAGGAATGTTTAAACTCCAAAACCTAAGCTTAGTGAGCAAGAGAGCCACTGCTAGTGAAGGTTCACAGGTTAGTTGCATTAGTGCATGAACTTTATCGTTATGAGCAAATCTAATTCATGATGGCTGGCTGCCATGGGGTCACGAACAAGCAAAGTTACCACTGGAGTTGCTCACCTCACTGCCCAAAACCATTTCATGAATTAACGGACTAGTTTGCCTCTGGCTGATGAATGTCATCTAACACATAACACACTGGGGTGTAAGGTTAATGAGTTGGCGTGCAACCTTAGGCCGGATAATCTCGAGCTTCCGACCGTTCATCCATACTATGAATGTTTTATGAATTATTCCCTAAAATATCAATGGAGAGGACCCCACCAAGTGGATAATGGGTTATAGTGACCAGTTACCAAGGGAGACGGGGGTTTGACTTTTCACGAAAGTTCTAGTAGGACCTTAACGCCCTATCAGTGAGCGGAGTTCAGTCTAGAACGGAAGTGCGTGCCGGAGGGGGTATATCGCTGGATTCATCGAGGAGGAAACAACTTATATATGTGGTTTCTGGCAATGACATATCTTTGATGATATAAGGTCATCAATCTTACCCGAGTTGGTAACACATCCGTTTTGAGATTATTCTTAAGCTGACCTGGCGCGTATTGATCTCAGAAGTGGATGTGCGCGTGTAGAATAATATCTCAGATAGAGTTGTTGAAGAATACTCAGGTGATCAAATGGTAATGCTGGATCCAAGAACTTTAGATTATGGTGTTTTCTTTTTCGTAGGTGGGTTGAAGCCGAACTTACTGCGTTCAGAGAGGGAGGTATGTTATAATTGGGCTAGCCCCAATTCACTCTTTGGACGCCAGGTGAGGTCTATTTTATTAGCCAGACCAGCATTCGAGGAGTGAGCATGAGGAGAGTCACTACGTGAAAGCCACCCAACTAGTTGATCTAGCTTCATGTGTGCTTTGGAGAATGTATAACAATAACCACCATTCCCCTGTTAGGGTACGGTGAATAGATGCTGTGCTCGGGGAAACAGGACTTCAGGTGAATCAGTAACTCAACCTCTCTTGCGTTGAACGTCCAAATACAATATAGTAGAGTATATTGCCAATACCTATTCCGTTAGATCAGCTAACAACCGGTGCATAAAGACAGCTTCTTCTTATCCGTGGCATATTCCGATTCGTCGAATGAGTGCAGCCGAGGTCCAGGATTCGGAGAGAAAAGGGGTACCTATTTCTGGTTTTTAAATGTGATCAAAAAATATTCTCCTGGCCATATAGTGTAGGAGAAAGCGCAATTCGCATTTAAGCTGGATTTGGATTTGAAGATGATGCGTGGGGGTATGAGGGATGGAAAATTATCCGACAGGCCTAGAGAGAAGTCATGACCCAGATCCACCATCATAGTTACGTCGTAGAGTTCATATGATAGGCTAGGCAGGGCTAACGCACTAGTTCAACATAAAGTAATCATATCCCCGGTGCAGAGAATTCTCCTGCTTGCAAGATGAGTGATAATTTAACTGGTGATATATCTCTCGGCATTGAACAACAATTTGGTTGGCCAACGCGTTAACGGCCAAACGGCTCTTACGATTATGTTGGAGAAATTATACAGACGAGATAGAAAGTGCATTATGGTGTTGGATTGATAGTGGAAGCACCATAACTTCATTAAACCCACTACCGTTGAGATGCTTCAACTACCCAGTTCTATCCCATTTATAGACTTTCAAGTTTATAATTAGCAAGGTGATACTCTGTTGTGCCGGCACTATTGTCAAATGTTACAATTGTTTTGCAGGGGACTACATTTCATATTGATCTGCATGTTCTCCCTATTGCTGGTCCCGATGTGACACCCCAAAAATCCAAATTCAATTAATGGATTAATTGAGTAATTAATCTTATTTCAATTGAGGAATGAATTCCTAAAATCCTGAAATTTAATACTTGAGGACTAGTATTTGACTAGTCAACCCAAAAAAAAGTCAAGTTGTACCGTGAGCTTTGAAGGGACTTCCCTTTGTTTCCTTAACTTTTCTAATGTCAGTAAGAATTCCTTGACCTTTAACCTTTAGAGTTAGTATTGTAACTAACTAGTAGACATCTTCTTCTTATCCCTGTATATTTCTAAAACTTAGCTCTACCTTCTCTCCTAAAAAAGGTGAGTAGATTTTCAAGCTAAGTTGAACCCTGCCAATCAAGAGTTGCTCCCAAGATTCAACCTTTCACCTATGGGGCATCTAGGAGTGGTAAGATCTAAGTCCAACGGTTTTTTGTTCCATCTAGGTTGTCTTTTCTTAAAGGTAGGATTTTTATGAATCTTTTGGTTTGTTCTTGAAGTGGGTTTGGAAAGTGACCTTGTGAGGAGCCTTGTTGAGGTGTAAAGTGAGGTCTTTGAGTCCTACATAGAGTAAATCACGTCTACAAAATCTATTTTGGCTTACCTATAATTGATTTCTTGGATTCTACTTGTGTTTGCTAAAATGAAAGTGAGTGTTTATGCATTTGTCCTTTAAATGCATATCGAGAGCTTGGTTTAGGGTTCATTGTGCCATTGCTTGCATTTCCTATGGTTCAAGTCATTTGGTGTATGGGTGAGAAATTTGCATGTTTTTGGACTTGAATTGAGCTTGAGTGAAAATCCCCGAAGGGATTATTTTGGACACAAGGACGTACCCCGGCGGAACACGGTCAGTAGCCCTACCCGCCGCCCCACCCGCTGGAAACGAGGTTGTGTGTGGTACCCACGGCAAAGTGACCCCACGGCAGGGCCTAACCGTGGTCCACCCGTGGTACATTTTGGGGTTTTTTGGAATTTTTTCCCGTGATTCTTTTTGACTCGGAATTTGTCTTTTACTTCCCTATGTTCTTTTGTGGACTAAAAAAATTTTAGTGTTTCTTGATGTTTCGTATGTCTAAGAACTATATGATAAGTTGAGAATATAGGTGTTTGATCGTGCCTAATGAGTGTTCAAATTGTGTTTTCGAACCGTGATTGTCTTGTGTGTTTCTCGAACTACCTTTGGTTTATCCGTTTGAATAAGCATGCAGTTCGGTTCTAATATGAAAAACGTGTGTTTGTTTGTACCTTCCGATTGGTTGATGATAAAAAAATTCATCGTTGTGTTGTTGGGAGCTTTTGACATTTTCCTTGGATTGAGTTGTTCATACTTCTTGTAAAAAAAAATCGTTGAATTATTCTTTGTTGAGTGATGCTGTGCTTTACTGGATTGCAGATTAGTGTATGGGACACTAGTCATCCAAAGGTAATTCATCGTCCTCGTGTGCCGTAACAAAAATAACACATTTGTTAAAACGTATTTCTTGACAAAAAATACAAAAAAAAACACAAAAAATAAAAATGAGTACGGTACCAAAAAAATATGTGTACTATGAAAAAAATGGTCTCCCGATGTTGGTTTTGTGGAAAAAAAAAGGACCAAGTCCGGAGGGAAAGTTGGACTAAGAATACAGGGTCTTGGAGGTAATGGTTGGAAAAAGATACAAAGTGGGGTAGCCAAAAAGAAGAATGGAAAACTGCCATAAGCAGGCATACCAAACTCCGTTGATGGTTGAAAAAGTGTCACGAGGGCTATGTAAAGGTGTTGTGTAAAAAAATCTGTAGACGTGTGTAAAAAAAGTCACAAAGTCATGTGTGGTCCTTGCATGTTTGCCGGTTGTGAGTCTTATTCTTTTCGCAGTTGTAGCTTGTCGGGTTTTGATCTATGTGAGTGATGATAGATCGGATGCCTTGACTCTTTTGTGAGCGTGTTTTGTTTTGTGTCTTGGGACGTGTTCCCCTGTGTTGTTGTTAGAGTGTTGAGTCTTATGTTGGCTTTGACTCTTGGTTTTTACATTATATATACGGTATTCTCGTTAACGAAAAATATAATATACTTTACTTAATAAATGTTATTTCACATGTATTGGTGGGGTTACTCAGTATATTCGCTACCCGGCGTCAATTCCCTGTTTATTTGGTTCTTACAGGTAATGTCTAGACAGAGCGAGTCTAGTGCCTGATAGTGTATTCTTTTATTGTTGTATGGCCTGTGAGCCGTTTATTTTTAGACTTATGAGTATTGGGATAGTTGTATACCATGCAGATTTGGTCCGTAGCGTTATCAATGTTTGGTGAACGTGATAACAACCCCTATTTGGATTTTATTGTTATCCAGTTACCTTTTAACCTTCGATGTGCTAGTGTTTTGTTATGAATATCTGCATGCGTTAAGGCTTTTCCATATAGCTTGTTTGGGGGGGGGGTGTTACAGTTTGGTATCAAAGCTATGTTTGAACATAGGAAGGTTAAGCCTAGACTTTCTAAGTGGTTAATGTGGTTTGAGACACTTAAGCGACCTTAAGAAGCAAATTTAGCTTAGGATCTAAGGTTTGCGCGGTGAGCTGTGTGTTGCTTCGTTCTTTGCTTGTTTGCTACTTGGTAACCGTGTTGTTTTGTAGAATTTGCTATGCCCTCAGATCGTCCTCTGAGCACGCACCTCCCGGAGACCTGACCAATCGAGCACTCGCTCATAACCTCCATCAGCTGACACAAACAATGCAAGAACGCTCGTGACTTGTTGAACAACAATCACGTTGTGCCGCCTCCTCCCCCTGCTGGGCACCGTGATGTAGGACGTTTGGTGTCGGGACATCGACAAGATCTTCACCGTTTGTGGGTTGCCCCGAAGAGAAGAAAAGTGAGCTGGCAAACGTTACTTTTGCCAAGAAGCCGATTGTGGTGGGTCCATGAAGGCCCGGTTTTCCTTGAAGAACCAGAGTTCGACTGGACCGCGCTCAAGGACGGAATGCGCGAGAGGTTCTATCCTGCACATGTGCGCGCCGACCATGTATGAAGAGTTTCTCCACCTGCAACAAGGATCCGTGTCTGGTTGAATACCACAAGAGGTTCTTGGAGTTGGCACGTTTTGTGAGGATGTTCGTGCCTACGGAGCTCACTAAAGTCGAGAAATTCGTGGTCGGTATGAACTATGAGGCGCGAAAAAGCTTTGACTGTGAGTAGGCCGAGTTCTCTTAAAGACGCTCTACGTGTGTGCCGCTGATCTGTATCGCGTGCAGCAGCTTCAGAGAGGATCGTACGAGCAAGCTAGGAAAGAGGACTGACGGCGGAGGTTTTCTACCTTTAAGAAGCCAAGACCGATTTTCCAGGCCAAGAACGTGTCTTCTTCTTCTCAAGACCTATCAGAGGTGGAGCATCGGGATCAAGCTAAGACTGTTGTTTTCCGTAGGTGCGGAAAGTGCACGCGAGCCAAGATTGTCATGACCAGGCGTTTAGGGTTTCCGATGCGGAGATCGAGGTCACAAAGTCGCGGAGTGTCCCAGCTAGCTGGTCAGAGAGCGTTGCCGCCACCCCTGGGAGCCGGAGAGCATCGGAGGTAGTTCGGGTCGTGGAGAGTTAGAGCTAGGCCACCTGGGATGGTCTTCGTGATGGCGCGTTCGCAGGCTAAGTCGGAGGAGCTTGGTGGAGAAGAGTTGGCAGGTAACCCTTTTCTCTGGCCTATATCCTTGTGTTCCGCGATCGTCGTGTTCTTTGTTGTCTTGAGTGTTATCTTATGTTTCGTAGTTGTCTTATTTGAGTTACTTGGCAATCCTTGGCATGCTTTTCTTTGGTAATGATTCTTTTGGAGTTTAGGGTAAACTCTTCTTGCTAAGTGACTTTTTAGTTGGCATATAAGTCTCGTTGTGAAGTTAGTTATCCATCCTTGGAATGTTTTTGTGCTTGGGTCAATTCTACAATCCTTTTACTTGGTTGTTCTTACAACAATTCCTTTATGAACTTCCTAAATTTCCAAGTATTCTTTGAAATTGGAAATAGCAAAATTCATGCCAAAATTTCCTTGTGTATCTTAAAAATCAAGCCTAATATATAATTATAACCCTTGAGTTTCAAACCAAGGCCTATTCTTTGTCAACCCAACCTTTAAACCACTTGAGCCAATTATCTTTCTTAAATTTTCAATTTTAATTCCATCTAAACCATAATTCCCACTTTACCCAAAATCCTCAAATTAAATCATCTTTTTCCCCAATTTCTCCCAAATCCCTAAAATCTTTTTCTCTTCTTCTTCTCTTCCCTACCCGTGAGACCACTCAAAACCCCACCCCAACCCGTAGCTTCACCACCACCACCAACCCGTCGCCCCACCGTCGTCGAGCCACCGCCACGCCGCCGTCGACGCAGCCAGAGCCACCACCGTCGACCTGCTGTCACCGAGAGAGAGCAGCGAGAGAGAGAGAGAGAGCTCGGAGAGAGAGAGGGGCAGCGTGAGTGAGGAGGAAGAAGAGGTAGTGTTGTGGCCATCTTTTTGTTGAGCTTTGGGGTCATCTCCTACCATGCCTAGAAGATCAAGTTTGCCTAGGAAAGCGGAATGAGTGGATGCCCACTACCTTGTTTTTGAAGGTAAAGCTTTTGATCCGGAATCTTTTTCCAATTCTTTGTTGGATATGCTCAGATTTCAGGGTTTGTTGGATGGGTTTCTCGTCATAAGGGCCGAGACTTACCTGAGCTTGGTTAAAAGAGTTTTATCGTCACATGGTTGTGACAAAAGAGGGTGAGAAGCTTGAGATCACCTCTAAGGTGAGAGGTGTGGAAGATTGTGCTTTCTGAGAAGAGGCTGGCTCAACTTTTGAGTTTGACTGCTACCGGAGTGGCTCAGTACAGTGGTCATTCTTGGATTAGTACGGGTACCATGGGGTACCGGGACTACTTGAGCTATTTATTAGGCCGTACGAGTGGTTTCACTCAAGCCTCTAGGCCAGAGAAGAAGTGGTTGACTGCGGAGCAAAGGATTTTGGTCATGTTGGTATCGAACTGTTTGTTGCTGAACAACAACAAGAGTAAGTTGTTGGGTAAGTTGGAGTGCACTTTTTTTTCTGTCTTAAGAACATGGTTAAGTTTAACTTGCCTGCTTTGATGTTGCAACACATGGTGTTTTGTCGGGATCACAATCGGAAGAGTTTGCCTTACGGGATGGTGTTGAGTTGGATCTTGGTTAGGAAGGGTGTCAGTGTGGATGGTTGCCTTCCGAAGGCTGTGGGAAAGCTAGTGTTGGATGCCACCAACCTTCGGAGTTGTAATCTGTTTCAGTTGGATGATGGGGAGTATATCACACTGGAGGAAGTCGCAAGGAAAGCACCTGATGAACGGCGAGTTGGCAGCTGAGCTTGGAATCCATGCCGGGAAGTTGAGTCTCGCTGTTCAGAGCTTGGGAGGTAACGAGGAAGCTAAAGATGAAGCCGATCGTGAGGTTGAGGTGGGAGCGCTGGAGGCCGTTGAAGCCGAAGAGGAGTGACTCGGAGGAGCGAAGAGAACCGACGGAGAAAGAGAGCTTGCACCAAGAGGGGAGCACGGACTCCATGTCACACGAAGATGTGTTGTTTAGCTTTGCTTCGTCAGCAGAACAGGCTTGATCGAGGAGGGTTTTGCCTACATGAAGACGCAGTTCGTCGCTGTGCACCACAGCTAGACCAGATCGAAGCCAGCATCGAGTCATAGAGGAAAAGACAAGGAAGAGTCCGAGTTTAGTCGGAGGGGAGCGATCTTTCTAGAATCTGGTGGCTACCCTGTTCGCCTTCCTACTAGTATTGTTTCTCCTTAGCTGTTGTTGGTTGCTTGTTGTTTCCCTTTTTGTGCTTGTTTTTCTTGCTAGCCTTGCGCATAGTTAGCTTAGTAGTAGTAGTGGTGTTTTGTGGTTTGGTTGTTCTTGTTCTTAGTGTTTGGCTAGAGTTGATGTGGTTTACAGATAGATTCGTGATGCTCAATCCATTCTTTGTTAACACTCTGCCCAATCCATGAATTGTTATGCCTTCTTCTTTGCTTTGGAATCCTTGAGAATCTTTTTTAGTTTGACCAAAAGGATTCGTTCTTGACCTTCTTGTCACAATGTTGTTTCCCTATCACCATTTGTTTCTTTAATTCTCGTACCCAAGTTCCGGGACGAAGCTTCTTTTGAAGCAGGGAGAGGATGTGGACACCCAAAAAATCCAAAATTCAATTAATTGGACTTAATTGAGTAATTAATTCACTATTTCAATTGAGGAATCAATTCCTAAAATCCTGAAATTTAATACTTGAGGGACTAGTATGTTGACTAGTTTCAACCCCGAGAAAGTCTTATGTTTGTACCCTTGATCTTTGAAGGGTTATAGTTCCTCATTTTTGTTCTAGTTAATCTATCTTATCTTATTATGATCTTTCAAAAGATAAAGGAGCTGATTTGTTGACTTTTCACCTATGTTATTATGAAAGGTAAGTTGCTATAATTACAAATCCAATTACACTAGGTTATATCATACATTCAAATTCATCTGGTTTTATCCCTAAATAATATATCATACTTTTCTATAATATCATAGTTGATAAGACTTATTCTAACCTATTCTTCATCATAAGAGAAGCTGTGAGGTAGGCGTATTCATCGGAAAGCTGAAGTATGGAGACATGACCTAATGAACTTCAAGACGAGATTGTCGCTTGTCAGAGATTCTATACCTTGATATATTATATCATGAGTAGTGTGTTAACATCATAGGAGAAGGTAAGGATTCTTAGATGTATCCAAAACATTGTGTTTGGTTTGATTCCAATCATTTATTAGGGTGTAAGCTACGTATTTCTTAAAAGGTAGGATCTTTGATGATCATATTTTGGTTTGTTTCTTGAAGTGAGCTTTGGAAAGTGAGCCTTGTTTGAGGAGCTTGATTGAGGGATAGTAGAAGCTGAGCTGGGATCTTTTGATGTCTACAAGAGGTTAACCACCGTCTCTAACACCAATCAATGGATTTTCGCCCTAACAGTTGACGCATGTCATATTATGACTTTCTTTGGATTGATAACTTGTCTATTTGCTATGGAAAGTGAGTGTCTTATGCATTTGTCTTGTGGAAGATAATGCTATGAAGCTATGTGTTTAGGGTGCATTTTGTGCACATTTGTATTAAGAAATTTCAATATGGTCAAGTCATTTTGTTGTATATGGGTGAGATTCTTGCATGTTTTCTGACTTGATTGAGCTTGGAGTTGTATAAACCAAGCTGAAGGGGTATATATTTTGGACACAAGGTGTACTTACTCCTGCTGGCGGAGAGCTGAACGGGCAGATGTGTTCAAGCATGGCGTTTATGATAATCCGCGCTCCATCCAGCCGCTTATTTAAATAGAGTACGATGGATCGTTGTATAATGATGTGGTATCCCGCGCAGAGCATATATGTACCGAACGGAAGAGTATGGTTAATGTAGTCTATCCCAGTGGATTGAGTCATCCCGCGGAAAGTTCGAATTGTTTGTGGTGTTTTGTAATCTGATTTGTTCACCCATGATTCTTTGACAGATGGTATTTTGCGTCTTATTTAGAATCTCCCGTATTTCTGTTGTTTGGAACATAATGTTGTGTGTTACTTCTTAATGTTTCCTAAAAGTGCTAATGTAACTATTGATGGATATAAGGTTCTCAACCAGATTTTCGTTGAGGATTTTATCTTGTATCGCGAGAATTAAGAATCAAGATAATAAGTAGTGTTAGAATACAGAATGCTAAGTAGTATCAATACATTGTTGAATTTCGTTGAAATCGGTATATTGTAGATCTTAGTGTGCGCTGCAAGAACTGAACCTTAAGAGATTTAAATCCAAGTTATGATAAGCTTATAATTATGCATATAGTAATGCAGGTTGTGCAAGATGTTAGCGTGAATGTTTTGTTTGTACACTTCCGATTGGGTTGAATAGATAACTTGTATTAATTGCGATGCGGGTGTATGTTTGTTGGGCTGTGCACCTCTTATTGTTCCTCTGATTGAGATATTGTTTAATGATACCGAAATTGCGTTGATTAAATACCGTTGATTTGATTTCTTGTTTATTCGGTTGTGATAAGTGTGCTAGTGGGTGCTTTACCTAGATTGCATAGATAATAGTGGATTTTATGGGTGAGAAGAACACTAGAGTAAACACCAAACGGCATTGCAACGGGATCAATCTCGTATGTAAGTGGTGTCGTGAACGGGCGGAGTGTAATATGTAGGTGTAGCGTTTGTGTAAAATTCAAGTATTTCTTGTAGCATGTGTTGCCGTGTGTGTACGGTCCTTGTGTAACTGACTGGAAGAATGTGGTTGGTAAATTGACAGAGTCGTCGATAGTGGATCTGTTCTTTGCTTGTTTTACT
>VALG01006162.1:0-11512 GCA_009835305.1 Ipomoea purpurea
TATTGATGGATGTTCTTGATTGATTGTATTGATGTTCTTGATGTCGTATGTGTGATTGTTCTTTGACCGAATCTTTGATAGTTGAGAAGATTAATTGGTGTTTCTTGTTGTTTAAAAGTGATTAGAACCTCTATGTTGTTATCGTATATATCGTTCTTTGTATATTGGCTGGAATTCGCATGTTCGGTTTTTTTTGTTGTTTGATATGATTTAGAATATAGCAATATAGGTTATTCGTGCCATTAATGTTCTTGCTTTAGATCCGTTAGATTGTCTCGCGTTTGTAGGTGTTAATTGCCGTGTTGTTGAAAGTGTCTACAGCATATGGTCTGGTTCGCATCGTAGCGGTTTCCCGGTGTGTCCGTTTTGTGTTTGAAAGAGTCAGTGGGGGGGTGTTGTGGGGTAAGGGTCGCGCCACCATGGTACCCGCGCTAACTCATGGCAGCACCGGCAGCGGGCGGCTGCTGCCCGCTGCACTTCGCGGACTCGAATATGTCGCTGCGGGCAGTTTTCCGCAAGGTGAAGCCCTCAGACTCACCGGTGCTACTCGCTGGTGTTACACCTCCCCTTGGGTTTTGTTCCCCGTTGGATGTTCCCTTTCGATCCCCGTGGTGTCTCCAACGGCGTCTCGGTCTATCGCTGCATGTGCTATGTTTGTTATTAGTCGGGGTACCTGGTTCGTAGGTTTATGAGTCTTTATATGTATTTCTTGCTAGGTTGATTGGTATCCATTGGACCTAGGTGAAGGAAGTATGGAATCCCCTTATTGGATTATTCCTTTAGGGTTTGTGAACGATCACTTGCATAGGTTTCGTTATTAGTCGTTTCTTCCCCCTTCCAAATTGGACAATTGGGGGTTGCAGTCTTTGCTATGTGTTAGTGTTCATGATTATCTTCAATTCGGTGCGATTCGGTTATTGGTTATTCTGAGTCCGCGGTGTCTAGAAGCTTGGCGCGTCAGATTTACACTCTGGGCTGCGTCCATCCGTTTGGTTGCGATCATATGAACTTTCGGACATATAGTCTTGCGGTTCATATTTCTGGCTAGCGGTCAGTGGAGATTTCTCTTTAGGATGCTCGGTCATCTGTTTGTTGGTTATTTGCGATTCAACACTATGGATGATGTCTTGATGTTCATCGGGGTTGTTCGGGTTTTGCGATCTGACCCCTCCGTGTTGCATCGCGGCAGGTTGGCTGCGGGCGTGTCAGAGCTATGTCGCTGACCCTCATTGTATTGGATTTGAGATGGTCCCTGGGCGTCCAGACGAAAGTTTGCTAATTGTTGATGAGATATGGATTAGTTGGTTTGTTATGATGCCCTGTTGGGGATTTTTGTGATAGTGTGATTTTATGCTCAGTCGTAAATTTTGTTGGTTATGGATATTAAATTGGTGCTTAGTCTTTATCTGTTCTTGCCTGTGTCTCCCTTTTGTGGACTTGTTATGTATGCATTGGTAATGACTGTGTATGTGTGTTAGCTGCTACCCTTGTCGAGTCATCCCCGTTTTAAAAGCGAAGTCTGTAGGATATATAGCTTATGCTTCAAAAGGTTTGTCCGGTATATGCTATATTGTATATTGTTGATATTGATTGTGGATTTTTCGACGCGTTGGAGTGAGGTTACCACCTCTCTCTGCTTTGAACAGTTAATATTTTGGCTTTCAGGCGCCAATGAGTAGACCACGGGACGCGCTAGAGATTTCAAGGGTAGTGTAGACATGTTTTTCCCTTTCGGACTGCGTGCATTGACATTTTAAGGGAATTTAGTTAAGTTAGCCGATGCTGCTGAGTTTCCAGCTAGGTCCTATGTTTAGTGTTGCTCTGTTTGGGATTTAATAAGATAACCTTTATTATATAAGTCTTTAAAAGTTTAAAAATTTCGGGGTGTTTACACCGCCGGAGGGAGTTGTCCTCCCGCCGTACACCCGCGTACGGGCCGGTGCGGGTCGTTCAGTCTTCCGCAGGTCGAACCCGTGCCCCGTGATATCTTCGTTGTTGTTTTGGGTCTAGTGTGATGTCTTTATATGTCGTAACGTGATTTGTGTCGAGTCTTTTTGCATTATGGCCCATACTTGTATCGTTGTGGTGTGGCAAAGTATGATATTTAGTGGTCTTTGTGTGCCTTGTTTGCCTCGAGGACGCTTGTTGTTAAGAGTCAATGTGCATGATGAACCCTTCCCCGATATACCTCTCTGGTGGAGTCATTGTGAGTCTTGCTTGTGCAATGATTGTCCATGATGCAATGTTGCAAAATCGCGCCTAGGCGCCGATTATTGCGCCAGCCTGGAGCGGCCTCCGCGGCCTGGCGGTTCGGCGATTTTTTTTTTTATTTTTTTTTTTTTTGAAATACTTCGGAAATGTTTCGGAAGCATTAACTTTTGACTCGGTTGTCCGATTTGGACAATTTTTTTTCAAAATCGCGTATTTTTCTATCACGCAAAAAGCCGAAGGCGTTTGGTCCACTAATTTCTCAAAAAAAATGCTTCTTTAAGCTCTTAATTTTAATTTTTTTTATGTATTTTAGATGGTTAAACATCTTTTGAACAATTTACAACACTTTTGTAAATAGTTCTAAGAAATAACTATGAAACTCTTATGTTTTATACTAAATTTAAAAAATTTAATTTTTAAATTTTTTTTTATTAAAAAAATAAAAAAAATAAAAAATAATAAAAAATCGGCGCCTAGCGTGTTTTGCAACATTGCCATGATGAAAAGAATAGATATGAGATTGGTGGTAAAAACTGTGATTGGTGGTTGATGCACTGCGCGTGCTTGTGGTGATGGTACCGGTACCAGTGTGTGATTTTAAAGGCATCGCGGATGCTATGAGATTGGCGGTTATTAAGGTCTTTAGGCGGGGGCATGCGTTGCCCCGAAGGGAAAAGGATGTGGTGTGTAGGGTGGCCTGGAGGTACAGGTTGGATCTGTTATAAGGATGGAGCGGTGTTATAAGGTTGGAACATGGACATGTCTTGTATGTTCTTGTTTGCTATTGTGGGTCTTATCGTTGTCTTGTCTCGTGGTCGTAGTTGCATGCTGTATCTCTATGTGCCTGTCGTGTCGAGTCAATTGATATCCCTTGAGTCTTATTCCTATTTTGAAGATAGAGTCGTTTAGAACTATATTATGTATCCCAAGTCTCAAAAGATTTCTTATATCTATATGTATTGTACTCAACGCGTGGGAGTAGGTTGCTTAGCATTATCTAACGGTTGTGATACCGCATGTTTTTCAGGTACTAATTAGTTGGCCGAGAGCGCGCTAGAAGTGCTGCAGTTCCTAGCTTAGTTAGTTCTAGTTTAGTTGATGGCTTGTGAGTCATGCTTGTATTTGGATAATGATTATGGTTTATGCCTTGTTAGTTAGTTTAGACTGTGCATCTAGGTTCTCAAGCTTAGATGTGGCAAAGCACCCCAACACTTATGTTTAGCTTCCGCTCTGTTTTGAGTATTAATGATAGCTTTATCCCTTATTTCATAAAGCTTTAAGGGTTTTAAATTATGCCGAAAATTGGGGGTGTTACACAAATTGCACACCAAATGGCAAACGTTCCAGTAGCATAGCAAATAACAATTTACATTATATCTGAAATAGCAATTACATTATATCTGCAAATAGCAATTTACATTATATGTTGCACTAGATTGCATACGAGTATGAGTATATTGTTGCACGAGATTGCATAAGAGTTTGATTATATAATTGCATGAGATTGCATATGAGTATGAATAATGTTGATGCACTAGATTGCACGAGAAGTATGATCATAATGTTATACAATGATTGATACTGCGAATGGGCATCGTAAGAGAATTGTTTAATGAGAAGCCTAACTTAAGGTATTTCCTTTGAGCATGATTATTGTGATGTAAAAATTCTACTTAATAATTTTATGTGATAAGTGTGTTGGAAGCATGTGGAACACCTGTTATATGGTCTTTTTAGCATGATCCTATCTGTAAGCATGAATTGCTTGATAAGCTATTTGAGAATCTATATGTTGAGAATCTAGTGATCAGTCTATATACATTATATAAGCATGGCCAACTGATATTATAGGGTGCAAGCATCTAGAATGAATGTGATAAATCTAAAGATGATTTGAGTTTAGCTTATTGCTATAAAGATATCAAATGTTTTCAAAGTGTATGCTAGAATGCTTTACAGGGTTGAGTGTGGTTATACTTAGCTTCGTGCTAACGGTGTTTTTCCTGTTTGTCTATGTGTTGCTGCAAAACCCCTTTCAGGTGGGCCCTATAGTGAGAAGAGATCGAGTTATTAGTCTATTAATTTGAGATGTCTAAACTCTAGTCTTAATTATGATCATGTTATGGATTTGACCTATGACTTTATGTTGAGGATTGAGTAGACTGTGTTGGGGTGACGTTTTTTCCCCTTACTTTTCCAGTATTTAATTTTAGTACCCAGACTTAATCTTATTTGTAGTTTTACCCCTTTTAGCATGTGCAATTCACCAAGAGTGGTGGTTGTGGTGTGACACTCCCTACTTATCTTCTAGTTTTCCGTTACTAGTTTATGTTAATGATTGATTAGAGATGTAATTAAGAAGTTAGAAAAGTGGGGTGTTACATTAGGTATCTTTATAATAGTCTCACAGTTTTCATATGTCTCGCGGTTCGCACTGCTCTGATACCAACTTGTAACACCCCCTTTTCTAAAATCTAAAACTCGATATAAACATTCTTAATTAGGATAAATCAAAGGTAGAGTAAATAAGCTAAGATAACAAACTATAAACAATAAACTAAAGGGGAATGTCATCCGCAACAGTCACCTATAATACTAACTCATATTTCTTGTTCTTTGTTGCTTGTTTAGTGTCACTCCCTAAACAGAAATCTTTATATAGTTATACCTCCATGGAAAAATTATCATTTCTTAATACAAACTAAAGTATATAATGATATTCGCATCCTCCTTTAACTTGAATACCTACAAGGTTGCTGCTTGTATCAACAGACTATTCATCAGAATAATGTGCAAACAATCTGTTGCCGAGTCCGACCATTGCCCAATTAAAGCATGAATATGATTTGAATGTGCACCGCAAAGAGCAAACCATATATCACACAGAAAGTCTCCATACACCCACTCCATTACTACCCAAAGAATTACATTACCTGGAATCCATCCGACCATGATCATTAGTCAACAATATAATGTATGAAAGATTTTGAAGATTGTTGGGAATGACAATTGAACCAAAGTCGATTTTATTATATTATCCCAAACACTAATAAGTTAGGCTGATATATTATATTACACTACGAAAAATTGGGACTAGTAAAATTTTATTTGACCATATATAGAATCTGGAAAATTATATATATAGCGTGGAATGTATATCTCACAGCGAACCATATGAGATAAGTCTAATTATAAAATGCACGAGATATTTCGCATGTAAGTATATAAGTATAATTCAAGAAGATAAAGATTTTTGTATTACCTTAAATATAAATATATACATATATAAATCCCCAATAATATATTGAAGTAAATAAATAAGGTTCTTATACTGGCTTATCCTCTGAAAGGACTAGCCCCTAAGATAGAGTAATTAGGTAATATCTTACTTGTTGTTAATAACATACAGAAAGATTAATTTAAAGATTTACGCTATTCTTTGTAAAAAGTAGGTGAGGAAACTTCCCAATAAAATGATGCAGAGTAATGTTTTATACGAACCCAAAAGTGTGTATATCTACTATAAATAATAGGAGCAAGAGAGTTAGACCCTATATATAGCGGCTATATAAAAATTGGCTGATTCAATTTAGGTATATCAATATATCACAACTGAATTGTCTTACAGGGAGTTTGATTCTCGAGATTTTATAATCCTAAGATTTGTGACCATATTATATCTCTCCTTAGCAGCTGTAATGAGTGATCCCGCTATTATATTCCATCTTTCCATCTTCACATAAATAAAAGTTTGGATCTCGATGTACTCAATCTTTGGGTATATATAAGATTTACTCTGCGAATACCCCTTCAAACTAGCATTTCAATGATTTTCAATAGAAATGGCTCTTAGTTCGAAGTTTGAACCTCATCCCAATCAAAGTTGCCATATTTAAGTACTCTATTTTACTTTTATTAATTAAAATAATTAATTTAGTAGTTAACAACAAAAAATAATACATATGCATTTCGACTTAATTTAGAATTATGTATCTAAATGTTTTTATTCAAAAAAATATTCATTATCAATAAATTAAATAAGAGAAATAATTTATTAGTTATATTTGTCTTTTATTTTTCTCCCAATATAAAAAATTATTTACATTCAAATTCATCAATTTGATTATATTCGCACATTGTCCTACAATGTCTTTTATTACAAAAAAATATTCATTATCATAAATTAATTAAGAGAAATAATTTTATTAGTATTATATTGTCTTTATTTTTCTCCAATGTAAAAATTCTTTACATTCAAATTCATCAATTGATTATATTCACTAACATTGTCTATTATCTTTTTGTGCACTATTTTTTAATTAAATATCAAAGTTATAATACAAAATAATGTTATATATTTATTTACCAAGTATTTATTAATACCAATGAAAATTAAAAAAAAATAATTAATAAAGTCAATCATATAACTACTTGAGGAATTTGTTGACAAAGAGAGTATTCAAATCACACAAAAAATTGAAGTGAGAACTATCTCGTAATGTCCTTTGTTTGACAATCAGCTAGTTAGCGGTTAGCGTTAGCGGATTATATTAGCTGATTTGACAGCGAATTATATCAACGGTTGGTAAAAAGATATTTGAAAAAATTAACTTTTTAGATTAACATGTAAAATAACCTAAGGGTATACATATAATAATAATAATAATAATAATAATAATAATAATAATAATAATAATAATAATAATAATGTTGTTTTAAAAAAATAAAAAAATATATAAGCAATCATAATATTAACTACTTGAGGATTTATTTACAAAAAGAGTATTCAAATTACACAACAAATTGAAGTGGAAAACTACCTCGCAATGTCCTTGTTTGACAATCAACAATTAGCTCTTCAATATTAGTATATATTTAAAATTTTATGCCCTAATTTTTATTTGCTCTCCCTTATGTCCCGTATTTGGTTTCAACCATACTATACAGATTATTTTATTGACAATTATCAATCATTTTTGACTATATTATCTTGCATTTGTAAACATAGAATTGCCTATTTAAATACGCAAATGTAAACATTCAATTAAAATTTATGCTGAACAATTCTAAATATAATCCTGTCCTTGATATATTTTTTTTTTTTTTTTTTAAAGACTTATTAAAAAAAACATTGGGCATTATCTCAATCGCGCAATCGTGTAAAAACTTGTATATCATATATATCTATGGAAAAAGATATATAAATAATATCAACCAAAAAATTGGAACTTATAATCCTCAGTTAATTCCAATCCAACCACTGCAACAAAATAGAGAGAAGGATTTTTGCTTAGAGGGAAGAAGGAGAAAGAAAGAGGAAGAAAGAAGGTAAGTATAAGTAACGGCCAAGTGCCCTTTTTCCCTTAAACCTACCTTATTTGCCCACCTCTCAAAAGTGCTTAAGAGCGTTGTGGCCCTAGGGTTTTCACAGGATTAAAACGTACTACTTGTTCGACGTTTGACAACCAAACGGAACGAACCGGCGAACTAGGAGCAACAGGCAGAACCCAACCTTCAAGAATGGAGTAGGATACAAAGTTTTGAAGAGTCTATGTGTGTGTTTTGTTCTCTTGTTCGTATTCTTCACTACTTCTTGTATTCTTGGTCTCTCTTCTTGTATTCTTGGTATTAAACCTGTTGCTCGAGGCCGAGCTGTGATCCAGTGGCTGCACTGCTTCTTGTATTCTTGGTCTCTTGTTCGTAGTTCTTCACTACTTCTTGTATTCTTGTATAAACCTGTTGCTCGAGCCTGAGCTGTGATCCAGTGGCTGCCCGCAAGGCCTGTGCACACGAGCTCAAGCTCGAATCAAACATTTTTTGATTCGTTTTGAGCGTACAATATATCAATTTCTTTTTCGTCTCACTATGAAGAACCCGAATTCACTTTGACCCGATTCCAAATCAAGAAATGGACCCCCACAGGATTAATGTACCACAAACAGTCACTTAAAAGTATTTTAATGCTATTTTTCCAACAATATATATACATATAATATATATATATTATATATATTATATATATATTATATATATATATTATATAATATATATAATATAATATATATATTGAATAAAACAATTTTAAGAATAAAATAAAAAAATGATTTTCCAAAAGTGACACAAATTCAAGCTTTGTTAGAATTAACCTTGCTAGATATTTATTTGGATTCAATTGAACTATTTTACAAGTTTTTGGGGATCTGAATGAAGTTTTTATTATTATTAGTAATAGTTACTACTGTACTACTAGTAGTATATGAATGATTTTAGGGGGTTTGACACTCTTTTCTATTTGATCTAATAAATCTACTATCTACTATTATATATATACTATATATACTAATAAGAGCCCTAGGGAGTTAGGCCTATAATAGGTAGAAAAATGCGGTCACGTTTTTTAATCAAATGAATGGTTCAGATTGATCAGATTTTAATTTTTTTTTCTTAATTTAACTAATTTATCCTTAATGAATATGATTATCCCGTTAATTTTTTCGTTAATTTCTGTTAGTTACCGTTAACTTATTCATTGATTTCATAAGAAAGGTCTTTAAGTTCGAAGTTCGAACCTATCCCAAATCAATATTGGCATATTTAGTACCTATTTTATTTTTACAAATTAATAATAATAATAATTTAGTAGTTACACAAATATAATACATATGCATTTTGATCTTTAATTAGAATTCTGTATCTACAATGTTTTTTTGTTCAAATAAAATTATTATATCAATAATTAAATAAGAGAAATAATTTCATTAGTTATTATTGTCTTATTTTTCTCCATATAAAAATTCTTTACATTCAAATTCATCAATTGATTATATTCGCTACTTTGTCCCTACAGTGTCTTTATTAAAAAATTATTCATTATCATAATTAATTAAGAAATATTTTATTATGTTATAATTGTCTTTATTTTTCTCGAATGTATTACATTCAAAATTCATTACAATTGATTATATTCACTACATTGTCTATTATCTTTTTGTGCACTATTTTTTTTAATTAAATATCAAAATTTAATACAAAATAGTGTTATATATTTTATTTACCAAGTATTTTATTAATACCACGAAAAATTAAGAAAAATAATTAATAAAGCCAATCATATTATCTACTTGAGGAATTTGTTGACAAAAAGAGTATTCAAATCACACCAACAAATTGAAGTGAGAACTATCTCGTAATGTCCTTGTTTTGACAATCAGTAGTTAGCGGTTAGCGTTAGCGGATTATATTAAATTTGACTAGCGAATTATATCAACGATTAGTAAAAAGATATTTGAAAAAATTAACTTCTATTAGATTAACATGAAGAAGTGACTACAGTGTATACATATATTTAAAATAATAATAATAATAATAATAATAATAATAATAATAATAATAATAATAATAATAATAATATATATAATTAATAAAAAATAAAAAAATATAAAAAATATAATTAAGTTAATCATATTAACTATTGGGGGATTTATTTACAAAAGAGTATTCAATTACACAACAAATTGAAGTGGAAAACTACCTCGCAATGTCCTTGTTTGACAATAACAATTAGGCTCTTCAATATTAGTATATATTTAAAATTTTATGCCTAATTTTTTATTTGTTCTCCCTTATGTCCCGTATTTGGTTTCAAACATACCTATACAATTATTTTATTGACAATTATAATCAATTTTGACTATATTATCTTGCATTTGTAAATTTAGAATTACCTATTTAAATAACGCAAATTCAACATTCATTATTTATTATGAACAATTCTAATATAATCTTGTCTTGATGATACTTTAAAGTACTTTATTAAAAAAATATTGGGCATTATCTAAAAACTAGTACACATATATGAGAGCGAGAGAGAGAGAGAGAGTTTGGACTTTTTTTTTTTTTTTTTTTAAAGAGAGTTTGGACTTTTAGTTAAGCAGAAAAAGGGTATGTGAACACTGAACAGATAAGAAGGGGTCTTAGTTTAGTGTTGAAAACTGAAAAGCGGTGCAGCTTTCGTCAACCGCGCGCAGTACTAGCCCATAATAGTAGCCAATGCATCATTGTACGTTGCCTTACCTTTGCCGTTTTCTTTTGAAACTGGATCACGTTTATCTCAATCATTGTTTGCTTTGCTCATCAACACAATTGGCTAGCGTCCTACAACTGCCAATTCACCTCTAGTCGGTATAATTTTAATGAGAACCACTTTATTTTCTCAGGTTAATTATATATTATTATTATTATTATTATTTTATTATTATTATTATTATATTATTATTATTATTATTAATTAATTGATATTCTAAAAATCATGGCAATTTATATCCTACACCACGGCGCGCGTTGCACTGTGCGCCCAGATCAAAATGACGTCGTTATAATTTTTATTTTTTTTAAAATTCCGTCCAAGTGAATGGCAGTTATTTTTTATTTTTTTTAAAAAATCCCTGTCCAAAAATGTACATAATGTTATACTAGAATTACACAATAATTGTATACATTATGTACATAATTATATAAAAAAATATACATACTTTTTTAAAAGATAATACACATAATCTAACATAAACATAATTAAACATAATTTCAACATAGATAATCATCAACTCTTAACATAATACACACAAATTTTCTGATTCGGATGTACATAATTGTATAAAAAGAATCGCATAATTGTATAAAAAATGGTACATAACTGTATAAACAATCACATAATTGTGTGAACAAATACACATAATCCCAACAACTTCCTACCGCGCCTCCCAAACGACCCCAAAACGACGTCGTTTTGGGAGGCGCGCGGCGCACAATGCTATGTGCGCCGTGATGTAGGGTATAACGATTGAAAAATCATACTAAAACATACCAATAATAAATATGATATTAGCACATCAATATAATTAGCTAACATCTTCGAATATATTAATCCAATCAGCTATCATCATTGGATAAACACCTTTAGGACCAAATCGAAGACATGTATTAAGGGGGTAGATTATTAAAATAGTGATCGCCCAATCAACACATGAATTTGCTTTTTCTATATAGAATATTCATTAGCACACATACAGTTTCAATATTTATATAACAACTCTCTAATGACATTAAACTATGAATTTGTGTCTCTCTCATTGAACGTCCTTTAATTTTGTCCAACTCAAAAAGATTCAAGTCATTTAATGATATAATGCCTATAACTCTACGTTAAATTAAAGTTTAGAAATTGAGTTTCAAGTAAAATAAAATTTAAGCGCGCAACACACACACACACACACACACACACACACACACACACACACACATA